>LQNS02000211.1:10895474-10924314 GCA_001587735.2 Parhyale hawaiensis | reverse complement strand
AAGTGAGTCTATAGGCGAACCGTTCCATGCCCAGGCGCTCGTATGCTGGACACAATCCCATATACAATTCAATCTCACGCGCTATACACCAGCCAAGCGAGAGACTCGAGCTGCTCTCAAAAGCGGTTCACTGTTGCCGTAGACTTGCTCGTTCTGGCGGGCTCTGTGCAAGGCTGATTACTGTGCAACTTTTCTCATTATGGAGGCATTTGCCGAACTCACTCATGAAAAATGGTGGCCAATGATACACGAAGCGTATACCTTAGAACCAGTATAAGCCAAACTTTATCCATAATGATACTAATAGCAAAATACGCGCTACTTTGGTCTTTCGTTAGAAGGAGCTTCTCAGTCTCTCCGGTGCAACCTTAACAGCTCCCAGCAACTGTAAAGATAAACATGCAAATGGTACATCCATCTCTGATAATAAGCTAGGGGCGACGAAAAACCGCTGCACAAAGTGCGAGCAGCCGAGATCGAGGAGGAACACTTACTGTTCAATGTTCATAGTTCTTCGTTATTTGCGTCGTGGTCGACTGACAGTGGCGATGTCTAGAGACGGTGCTCTTTTAGAGAAAGGTGAGAGGACAAATTTGTGGAGTGAATGAGCTATATTTTTACGCACATCTGAGATTTTTTCATAAAGGGAATAGAATCCCTGTAGTACCAATATATAGTTTTGAATACTTAGCGGTTCTTAATTCAATGCTTGTGATTAGATGCATTGTATATTTGTTACGCTTCCTGGCCAGTGCAACAAACAAGGCGCACATAGTATGTCAAGAAAAACAAGAGCCATATACGGAGGAACACCGCGTGTGGGAGCAAAAAGTAAGGATAAAGGTGAGGTAAAGTCAACTTCACCTCATGCATCATGGGACATCCGTCCACATGCACAGGTTCGTGCTGCAGATACTGGCTCTGTACGTCTCCGAGGAATGAACGGTTGCAGACAACCACAGATTGTCTGACTGACGAATTCTCCATTGCAACTGCGATCACTTCGCCGCCTGCATTGCTAGTTGGGCCAGCGCCCTCGCTGTGGACTTTTGCATGCCAGAAAAGCTAACGATGCGATACCGAGTGTCAAAGTCTCACCAAGGAGGTTTGATAGAAGGACGGAGCACAGCCACATTTCGCTGTACTGGCCAGGGAAGTTCTTTGTTCTTCGATGGCTGCTGCCTTACCTTGAATACGTTCATGATTCTTTGGACGAGGTTCAGGTGACGTTATTCACGACTCCCATCTTGTGCAGAGTTGATGCTGCATTCCTTGACCAGCGGGGTGGCTATTAGCGAGTTGTCCCCCACATTGCACGTAACCTCTAACACATGGTTTCTCGGTGACTTTCAGTAAATACGAGTCCAGTAAGCTTTTGAACTTCACAGTTCGAATTTCAGTAGCGTTTCGAATATGATGGGGCATTTTGTAGAAAAACCAAGCACCCCGAACAATAAAGCTTTATAATATTTCCTTGCAACTGCACTGCCGCCGTTTCTGATAGAAGTATGTATTTCAAAAGTGAGATCGTGGTCTGAATGTCTGGTAACAATCTGTACATTAAAATTCACAGTAACTCCTTCTAGAATAATTTCAAACATATATGGTTATGAAGAGTTCGAATCTCAGTTGAACTGAGCATATTTGGAGGTGGGCAAGTCTTTCGTGATAATTTAATTATTCTTGTATGCCTCGAATTTTGGCAGTGAATGAGCTCTGGATAGCCTCGAGGCGCTCTAGGTCTTTTCATATGCTCGACATCTAAAGAGGTGAACAGTATTCTATCCTGAGCAGTACCAGTTGTCTTCATAAGGGTAACTCTTGTCTGCCTCTCGGGAAGGGAAGATAGGAAGGACCCGCCCGCTTCACTTCTTGCCTATAGAGTTTGAACTGGAGCCACTTGGTCTCAGAGTTAGCTAAAGTAATTATTCTTCTGCCGTCATTTCATTACGGCGCAGACCACCGATACTACATGTGAATTATTAAAAATTCAGCTGATGTGGCACAAATCGAGTGAGCGTTAACTATAAGATATTCTTTACTCAAAATCAGGCCCTACTTATCAAAAAATAAAAAAGTTTGATGTTGTACAAATAATGTAAACATTAACTATAAGATATTCTTTACTCAAAATCAGACCCTTGAAAAAAAAAACTGGTTATTGTGGTATAAATAATGTGAGGGTTAACTATGAGATATTCTTTATTCAAAATCAGGTTCTACTTAATAAAAAATAAAAAAAATGTCTAATGCGATTCAGCCGTCATGGCAGCTACTCTTGTTTAGGCAACTCTCCACACGACACATAGTCATCTTTACATATTCATTCACTATCAGAACCTTCCTTTGGTGTGCAGTAATTGCAACGGAATTGTAAACCATTGCCTGCAAGTTCAGACCTCCCCGAGCGTTCGTGCCGCTTAAATTTCACGGCTGAATGTCTGAGAAATTACGGCGGTATATTGGGATAAACTTTTACTTTTCACTGCAAAACCGCGCTTCTCGGTTTAGAAACATGTATGCTTGCGGCCGTCCGTACATGCTGTCTGACTAGGACAAAATTTACTGCCACCGCAAATCGGAACAGAGCCTTGAAAAAGATGGGTCCGTGCTGCCAGGCAATAACGATAGCTTCGGGATTTTCCAGCTCCCGTTCCCCGAGCGGGGCTGCTGGGTACAGATACTTTGATTTTACTCGCCAACTTCAGCAGCTACGAGAGGCTGCCCAATAGATAACAGATTTTTCCAATTATAATATGCGTGTCGAAATCGATCACTTGTTGCAAAGGGTTAATGAAAAAAAATGTGGTTTTTATACTATAGGTTTATCTTGGGAAATGAAAACGAGCAACAGTCTCCATAAACAGAAGTAGAGCAACTGTGAGATCTTCCAGGAAATGAACAAGATTTAGCACACTGAGTGCCGCGGTGATGGTGCGATCCGCGCACGACTATCCGCCTATAAAACAGAGATGAGCAGGCCTACTTTACAAAAATTTTTATTTGCCTTCTTGCTTTGAAACACAAAAGGATGTTGCATTTCCTCCTGAAAAGGCAAACGGCTTGGAAAGATGGCATCTGCAGAGAATGCTAAAGATTTTCTTACGAAGTCAAAGTCAAGATATACAAATTCTCAGTCTGATAAAATTTTCGTGGAATAATCCTCCTGTAAAGAATGTGATTTCCAGGGAGAAATTCCCAGATTGTTGTAACGAACGCAACGCTTTGTTCGATTTCTTGGACGAGCGGTTTACCCGTAAAAACATGAGCAAAGTTCGTAGAGATTCTGTATTTTTTCCGGTATTTTTGGGAATTCAAATTTCTGACACTCCTCATGCAGGTTCTCTGCAAGTTACTTCTGCTCTAGCTTTTCCTGGTGCTTTCGCATATGCAAAAATTATGAAGCAGATACTGGTATGCATATCTGTCAAATGTAATATGTCCTATGTCTAATGTTTCGCAAACGTATAGATAGTAATAATGACCTCTTTTAACAATTACTCAAATCCCTATTACCGAAGTAGATTTGCATATAGGCCTGCAGTGACTTAGTTTATGCTTCATTATATTTATTTATGCCCTATTACTAACATTGATAAAATCGTGCCTGCGGTAGCAAGAATATTTGAATAACTGCTAGACAACATTCCAGTCAAATCAGTCGTCGCCCACAGACGGTAACCTATCTCAGTGCTGCTTGAGCGCCGAACTCTGAAAGCTTGGGTTGGAACAAACCCCTGAAGTAGGTAGTGAGTTAAAGCTTGATTGATTCTCGTCTACTTTGCTCACCACAAGTTGGAATATTTCATCAAGCCCTTGCACAGCGGTGCAAAGAATCTGATTATTTTAAGAGTCTCAGTCATGTTCAGTAAATCAAATATCTCCGCATAACAGCGCCTTCTAATATGTTGAGCCAGCACCTCATAACACCAACCTCAGGATTCTGTGATGGATGTAATATCAATGTATTCCGCACATGACAGTCCCGTCTGCACTAATAATTTGCTTAGGATTTAAGTTATAGCGCTTTAAAATCCACCGAGTTCACATTAATTTGACTGTCACAGGTAATATCTAAGTTTCTTGGGGGTTGATTTACTCTACGGTTCGCAAAAAGAGCAAGTAAATTAGCTCAAACTCACTACTGTTACTTCACAAGAAAGTCGTGAAGGGTTAAGCTGTGCCAGAAATTCTTTTAGTTAAAGTCTGAAGCGATTGCTAGTGGAGGAATAATGGCGTGCAAGTGCAACTCAACGCGATACAAGAAGCAGATGAAAACAGTTCGGACGGACTGGGGCAGAGGAATGGACGTAAATCTATTGGTGTCTGTTGCTTTTACGCTGTCAAAACTGATCGTAAATCTTGTCGTCACACTGAATGTTTAGACCTCAAAACTCTTTGCTGCCTCTGCGTCCTTCTTTCTATGTGTCTGAGGAGAGATGTACTGTTGCTGAATTTCCTAACGATAGATTAACGACGTACCTAGTAAAAATCACACTGACGAGAATGCTCAAGAATGCTATTTAATTGGCTCATTATAGCTCATACGGTATTGCATTTCGTAACTGACTGCAACAATTAACACAAAAATGTGCATTTCTTAAAAAGGTGAACCCATTGTAAGCATACCTGTGGGTCCGGTGTAGAGAACATACGGGAAGAACTAAGAAATTATATTGATATTTTTTTAAAGTAGATGGAAATTCTCATACATTTATGAAACAACATCAAGTCTTCAAGAGCAGAAACACTTTTACACAAACTACACAAACGTCGAAGTAATCTATTAGAAGCAAACATTTACAGAACAAACGTATTGCAGTATTATCGGGTTATACAGATGATTCACAGACAGCTATCACTGCATTAACGTGATAAGGGCATATAGTACAATCACTTACACTACGCAGCTATCGTAGTAGTAAGTTGAGTGCTTATGTTACACAGTTTTACAACACCCCTATCGCAGTAATATGTTAAGGGCACACAAAGTGATCACTTGCACTGTATAACTGCAAGGGTTGTATCGTAAATAATGCCTCCTATTATTTTCACTTTTCGCAAAAGGATTCGAGGGTATTGCAAATTGCATTAATATGATAACTGAGCTTAGAAGTTTCATCCCTCGGGTGCAGATATTGACAGTGTGACACTCTAAGAAAGTAATGCCTGTCATGAAGAGTGTCAGAAGCAGAGATGGGTCATTGAAATCCTCCTTGCAAAAAGACTAATCAACAGTTCACCGACTCCCGGTGAACGGTTATGAACTCGATGCACTTGATATCAGCTCAATTAGGAGATGGATTCGTCGATTTCAGAGTAGCGACAGAGATGTGAGTGACAAAGAGCGCTCCAGACGTCCATTCATGGACATCCCCCGAAAACAAAGTGCATCCATATCAACTCATCCGCACCAATCGGTGGATAACGGTGAATGAAATGCGCGTAGAATTGGAAGTGGGTTGCCGTGCACTGGAAACGATGTTGTCATCCCTAAAATACAACAAAGTGTTACTAGGTGGCTTACATTAAGCACTCATGCAGAAACATAAGGATCACCAACGGAATGTCTGTCAAGACTCTCAATCACTGCTAAAAGTGCATTGAAAATGGGGGTGAGTTCATAAAAAACGAATCTTGGAACACAAAAACTCTGTCGTTTTAATGGGGCCACTTTCGTCTTCGTAACTTTTCAACTATTTGAGTTAAAAAGTAGGAGGCATTACTTCTGGAACGACCATCGTATTAGTGTAGTATGTTAAGGCCATGCAGGACAATCACTTATATGTTCACTGCGCAAATATCGTAACTATATTTTAAAAGTATGCAGTAAACAACCACTTATACCACACAAATACGCAGTAATATGTTAAGAGCATACAGTATGCAACCACTTATTCCACAGTTCCTAACTATTACCCTAACTCCACACAAATATCGCAGTAATAAGTTACGAGAATTTAGTATGTAACCATTTACAGTATACCACACAACTACCGCAGTAATATATATGTTACGAGCATTCAATATAAAACCACCTACCGGTATACAACAGTATGCAACCACTTACACCACTTGAATAGCGCAGTACATACTATATGTTAAGAGCCTACAGGATGCAACCACTTATACCACACAAACATCGCACTACTATGCTAGAAGCTCACAGTATACAACCACTCATACCCCACAAATAGCACCGTACATAATATATTAGGAGTATACAATATACCATCACTTATACCACAAATATCGCGCTAATATCTTACCGAACATAATTCCAGAGCAAGAAAATTTAGGCCCCCAAAGTACGACGTGGTCGCGTGTAAGGAAGCTCTGCTTCACCTGGCAGCAGCAGCGGTGGCAGAGGCCCCCCCTCGCTCGGCTGCTCCGATATAATTCCCCCCCCCCTAACCGAGCGTGCAAACCTCAAAACTTCAGCGGTTTGCTGCATGCAATTTTTCTCCTGGAACAGGAATTTTTCTGGTGTCTTGGACATCTTCGGAAGTCAATTTTTGGGATTCAAGCATGAAATTATTGTTCAATGAGCAATGAAATGAAGTGAAGTGGTGCTCGGAACGTAAAAGTTTCATATTCCGAAGCTGTCCTCGCACGAAAATACATCGTGCACAAGCACGTGCCCATATTACGGCTTGTTCCGGGTAGAAAAAAAAAACATAATATGTAACTAAATGCTGGAAATGGGGCAACCGTTAGAAATCGCAGCTGGCCTGGATGCAATTCCTAAATCCGTTTTGTTTGCTAGTACATATGTTTAATTTAAAATATTTAAAAATTATAGCTATTGTGCGCTTCAATCTATTTTGTACGACCGATTCAAGCAACACACATGTTGCAAGCGCCTTGGTTCGAGCGAGATGTTCATGTAGGTAGTCTACTTAGAGTTATCAAATAAGCTTGTGAATTTTTTGTAGAAATAGCACTATTTGTAAAGGAAATGCCACTGCTTGTTTGACTATTGGAAGCCACGTGGCACGCATATCAGCAGATCAATCACAGACTTACAGGAACGTAGCAACTAGCCTAGTACCTAGTTAGTTACTTCACTTACTTGCACTTCTCCTTCATTGTAGCTAATAATTATGGCCGCCGCGAAGTGTCTTCGTACTACTATTGAAGGACTCATGAAATGGAGAATTGCGAAAGGAGGATACGACAAAGCCTTTGAAAAAGTGAAATTGTTATCTGCAACAGAGGGATCTGTGGAGGCATCACTCACTGTTGAGCAAGAGCACTGCAACTATAACAATTTTATGCATGGTGGCATGGCTGCAAGCCTAGTCGACATGGTGTCAACAATGGCTCTTCTTACGTATGATACAAACAGACCTGGAGTGTCAGTTGACCTCAGTGTGTCGTACCTGGCTGCTGCTAAAAAAGGTTCTGAAATCATCATACTATCTCAGGCGGAGAAGCGCGGCAAGACATTGGCTTTTCTTGCTGTTAAAATATCTGATTCTGCCACTGGTAAACTTTTATTCACTGGCAAGCACACAAAGTACATGGCATAATGATGTGCCGTATTGTACTAATTTTTTAGATTTATTTTAAAAATTGAATTTTCTTCCTAATTACTGGCAACTTCAACTCGACTTGGCCATGTTACTGCTGCAGTTACCCAAGCAAAAAGTGTATCAGACCTAAACTCTGTAGCTACTTTGGCGTAGATTCTTCTCCCCCTTCTTTTTTATTTCTCCTTTCTTTTTTCTCTTTCGTCTTCTATTTTTTCTCTTCTCGTTTCTCCGTTCCTCTACATCCTACTAACATAATGGCAATAGCTCATAGAGGGCCGGAGTGTAAGTCCCGGTGTCTCTTTGGGAATGGGCCTTTTGGTTCGTCTACTGCCGCCTATCTAATCTAATCTAATCTAACTAATTAATAAGCATCATTGCAATTTCCGTGCATTTCGATGTACACTGTCAATAACAGAAACACCATAGCCAATTTTGCATAATCTGTCAAAAGATCTTGGGCAGTGATGAACATTTGATGTTATATAAATGGCATCGCTGCAGGGGAGAAGAATCTCTAGCAAGCTGAAGCTGTCGTTGATATTTAATACGATCGGGGATACCACTCTATGCTACATATTTTTTCAAATGAGTAAATGAGTTCAACGCTATGATTGAATATTGAAAAGTTCATCCGGCTTTTTAACAGAACGCAGAAGTGATTTAGATCAAGAAAGGGTTTAATTTTTTTTTGTCAATTACTTACCTAATTTGAAGTAATATAATGTAACTTGAATTGAGTAATATTTAGGTAACTCAATCTAATACCTGCTCCGCAATACGCAAGCAAACTCTCCGCTTAGATAAATAAAGTACGATAAAGGAATATGGTATATTCGTCGTTTTTCAAGTACGCAAGCGTAATGGTTCTGCAATATATCTTTTCCATAAACATTTACTGTAACATTAAGCTGGGGTGAAGAGGCTCTTCTTGACTTGCTCTATCAGAGCATCACATTATTTACGGGATGATTGTCCTTGCATTTATGAGTATATTTTATGTAAATTATTATTATATGCACAAGAGCATCGTTATTGAATGACAGTAAGATTACTTCAGAAATACTGATACCTGAAC
This sequence comes from Parhyale hawaiensis, assembly GCA_001587735.2. Classification (NCBI taxonomy): domain Eukaryota; kingdom Metazoa; phylum Arthropoda; class Malacostraca; order Amphipoda; family Hyalidae; genus Parhyale; species Parhyale hawaiensis. The sequence goes on along the minus strand of LQNS02000211.1, from coordinate 10,915,704 downwards.
TTGGGCAATGATGGCGCTCAAAAGAAGTCGCTTTCGTTCAGACTTGCTCTCTTGTCGTCGATACGTCTAAGTTATTGGACGTCTGATTGCCTTAGTTTAATGGAAACAATATGATAAAATTAGATAAGGGGTTCGACTTTGCATGAAATATATGGCGGTGTTATTATAGATTAGAAATCAGATAAACGAGCAGTTCCATTTTGTGTAGAATTATCTTAGTGAACTTTTAGTCTTGGCGGACCGGGGCTTTGGCGGTAACAGACCAACTTACAGTACAAGAGAACGCCGGATTCAGCCCCTACGGCCAAGCTCCCTTAATCCAATTAGCTTTACCTTGTCCGGTCTTCACGCTGAAGCGTTCGGTGTGCTAGTTTCAGTCGAAGTTCAAGTGTTAATTAAAAATTGATTACGCTAGAAATTTAATTTACAGTTGTAATCTGAACGTATGAGATTGAAATTTGAGACATGTTCAAACTAAGTGAAGTAAGTTCTGTTGACTGAATAGGTCGAATCGCCCACGCACTAAACTCTCTAACATTTTGAATGTGCAATCAACCTTGATTACGTCACAAGCTTAGCTGTATTGCTAAGTTTCGATGATCGGACAATCGATCTTGCTCAACTATTGCACAATGGCTCCTTAGCTGGATATTTAGTCAATATCGTGAGGTAAACTGCATCTAGTTTCACATATAATTAACTGAAAATATAGGGAACATCCATAGATACCCTGTCCATTAAAACGAGTCCACAGAATTTGAATGTTGGCAATCTTCGCTTTTAAAGCGTAATAACACGGGAACAAAAGTCAGAATTAAAATAAATAAGTATACAAATTCACAGGAAAATAAATAAATGCGTCAAGAAATCAAAGAACCAAACTATCGTTTGGGTAAGAACGCAGAGTTACCAATAGATCCAAAACTATGATTGTTTGTCCTAATAATAGGTTATAAAATTATGTGTAATACTAGTGAAGGAACATAGGGTCCAGCAACTGTCCGGCCACGATTGACCTCAATTAATAGAATAATCTAGAACAACATGATGAGATTCTGATCACGTTGTTTTGTGGCAGTTACGGTTTCAAGTAAAATTAAAAGTAAATCAAAAGGTAAACAAACCAACCATTCTGCATGCTTACCTTCAAAGCTTGGATAAGATGGGTCTTCGGTACGAAGGGCTTTCGAAAAAATGTTGCACGACTTGGCGAACGTTATTTTTTCATTATTGTAACACTCTTTTAATACCGTCCGGAAAGCGGCGCAACGTGCTTGTAACTTCGCTACGCCGCGTGCGTTCTTACACCACTTCTGGAATTTTCCGATGTTGCCGTCAGGCAGGCATGAGAGTTGGTCATTCGATATAGTTACATTGAATTTTATAATTAAAATTACTTTACTTCAAATGAGCTCTCAGATTCTAACCTTTTTGCGACAGTTTAGAATCAAAACATTCAAATTTTTGTAAAACAAATAAACTTCAGTGAGTGCCAACGTACTTTGAGCGCAGGCTGTTACTGCGCTTCTTAGGCTTGGTTGAAAAGAAGCCAGCCAAAAAGAACGGCAAGATATGCCACTGAAAGACACGTGTATAGAAAGAGAAAAATAACATTCAGTAAATCACGAGGCAGGCTACCCCTACAGCGTTTAATGGAGGTAATTTTTCTCGCATCTGATTAGGGCAATATCGCATTTTCATAATCTATGACCATCATCGATTTTCCTAATAGAAACTATGGAATATGTAGATGCATGTCGCACGAGAGTGAAATCGGCTCTAAAGTACTTACACGTGCATTTGGCCTTCAAAATAATAATTTGAAATAATAATATTGATGATGATAATACATTGTAATGATAATAACAACTATAGTACATAGTCAATAACAATAACAGTAATGATAATGATAGCATTAATAACTAGAACACTCTGAGAGCGCATACCTCCGCCAAGCGAGGCAACGGTAGCAAAAATTTCAAATTGGCTCTGAAATCATAATTTTCTTTGCATAAACTCCAAAATCGAATCATTTGTGCCTTTTGATAGTAATAACAGCTTGTGCAATTTTCTTGAAGATCCGTTCATAACTTTTTGAGTTATACTGCTAACAAACGTTAAGACAAACATGAGTCAAACCTACATACGAACAAACCGATCGACAACCAAAATTCAATCATTCATGTCTTTCAACATTACTAACAACTCCTGTAAATTTCATGAAGATCCATTCATTATTTTTTTAGTTATTGTGCTAACAAGCATAAAATAAAAAACAGTGATAAACGAACGAACAAGTGAACGGATCATTACCAAAATTTGGTCATCTACTCTTTGTTATATACGTAACAAGTCATGTTAATTTCATAAAAATCCATCCATCACTTTTTGAGTTATGACATTGAGAAAAATAAGGCACACAAATAAACGAACAAACGGATGGACATATTTTCACCAAAAGTTAAACATCTCTTCCTCCTAACATACCTAGCAATCCCTGTCAATTTCGACCAAATCGGTTTATAATTTTTTGAGTTATCTTGGTGACAGACAGACAAAGAGAAAGGAAGACAGACAAACACTACGAAAACTTAACCTCCTTGGCGGAGGTAATAATAATAATAATAATGACAATAACATTATTTCTTAAAAGATGATGAAATTGACTACCTAGGTTAAAGTTTAAATAAACAGTAACATCAAATGTGTAAAAACAATCCTTTTCGGCAAGTAATACAGAACAAGCTGGCTGCGAACTTAGATCTGCACATGCAAGCGCGCACTCTGGGAAGACAGTGGATTCAATGATATGTGTTTACAGAATCCTAATGAAAAATAGCGTGCATTATTAATTTTCAAAACAAAGACATTCGGAAGCTCGGCATGAAAAAGTTTAACATTCTTTCATACACATACGCCATAAATGTCATGGCCCCTTTCCTGCAAGAGGAGTCGAAATATAAAATCATCATGTAATAGATATTCTGGCGTAGTTGAAGGTTGAAATCTCGATGCACGCTAATGCGGGCGTCTTTATTAAAAAAGCGTAAAAAGAAAGGTATAATACATGTAGAACTTAATTTCTTCCGCCAAGGAAATTATGTTTTTGTCATGACTGTCTGTCTGGCTTTTTGTCTGTCTGTTATTCTGTTTGTCTGTCACTGAGATAACTCAAAAAGTTATGGACGGATCCTTACGAAATTTTAAGGGATTGTTAGGCATGCTGGAAGGAATAGATGATTAACTTCTGGTGAGGATCCGTTCTACTGTTTGTTTATCTACTTTGTTCTTAGCACCATAACTCAAAACGTTTTGAACGGATGTTTATGAAATTTACGTGCGTTGTTAGGTACCGTATATTACGAAGAGTAAATGACCAAATATTTTTGATGAGCTGTTCGTTCGTTCGCTTGTTTGTGTCCGTGCTTGATTTTGTTTTTGTTAGTAAGCAAAATACCTCAGAAAGGTACGAATGGATCCTTATGAAATTTATAGAAATTGTTAATAATGTGTGTTAATGAAGTGTGTGTTTCACTAAAGTTTGTCAGAATGTTTGTTACTAGCATATCTCAAAAAATAATAAACAGAATTAAAGAATTAAAAAAAGACATGAGCTGTTATTTTGTCAAAAGGCACAAATGAGTAGATTTTCGGGAGTGGATTTATATACAGGAGATTATGATTTCAGAGTCAATTTCAATTTTTCGTCACCGCTGCATTGCTTGGCGGAGGTATGTGCTCACAGAGTGCTCTAGTTACTAATGGAATCCTGAGTCCACCGAAAAAAAAAAATGCATTTCACTGCCGTTGTTCAGTTAAAGATATGATGGAAGACAAGCCTAGCCACTGTGTATACAATCAATTCATCGGACACGAACTGCAAACTCCATTCATAATCCGACCCAAGGTTTTGGCGACCCGTTGGAAGGTGGCATATAAGAACATTTTAAAAGTTGGGCAATGTACGAAACAAGAGAAATATTCCTAGAGAAGAAATGAAGCCTGATTATCGGACCCTTCTAATTTACTCCCACAAGCCTACCACCCTAGATGTGCACTACTGGAAAATAAGAAAACTACATGCAGTAATTGCTGTAAAGTACAAGAGAAGGATATGAGAGGTAGGGCAAGTAATCTTTTGTACGGACTTGTGCCAATGACATGAGTGACAACTACTTCACTTTTTGCAAATATCTAGGTTCTACTCCTGAGGGATGAAACTTCGATAGCAACTTCTCCACTTCACTTTACATTGAATCTCAAAAAACTCTGTTCTTGGTGACGCAAGAAATTACATTAATCAGCAGTCAACACAAATTCAGCTGCAAACGCCATCGTCGGAAGGCAAAATTTATTCTGACGACGTAGACCATTTTAGTGCCCTCAGATGCAGTGACGGTTACTCTCAGATGACCTACATATGTGTTTGAAGTTCCTCTGTTTATAAGAAACTAGACTCCTGGCTGGAACCTAAAACCCGCAGTAAAGTACGCCTCATGCAATAGCAGCGTGACAGGCAGTAAAACAGAACAAACATTGCCCTTTTCCCAGCTTCCCTCGGACACACAGGTAGCTAGAGAAATACACTGCTGTCGCCGAGACAGCCTAGCTTTCGCTTCGTTTCAGAAGTTTGGAAACGGATAATCAAAGGTTCACCAATCCACTTTAGAATCTGTTTGTGATTCTAGTGGGTTGTCATTGTCATGACATTGAGTAGTCTGTGGCTACTTGTACTCGGACTTAAAACCTTCCTACCTCTTTCTGACGCATTGGTACTTCTTTCCTCGGATTTATTGCATTCCCAGAGAGTTTTGAGTCACGAACTGAGACGCTTGAGAGTATTCGCACGAGTAATACGTTGTTTGAGCTATGCTGTTTGCCGCTGTACTATTACTTTATTAAACTAGTCGTCTAGTTTTACTAATTTTTTATGGACTTGTAATAAGCTTCTCCCATGATGAGCAGCTGCCTATTGTTACTACTATTTTTTAGGGAAAAGTCCCCATATTGTGGATTGTTTAAAATTTTGTAGTTCGAGCGATAAGTCGCTCCAATAATGGGGTCATAACTTAGTTGAGCCATTATATATATATATACGTACTAATAGCCCCAACTTTTTAGATCTTTGCCAAATGTTTTATTCGGGTAACAAGGCAATCACTGGACTATAGTAACGGGTCCTCAAACGACTACCACCAACAAACTGGCACCGCCATCCAGTATAAGAACCAACACTCAGACGGATGCAGCTCAACGGACCTGCGCCGTAAAGCAGTGACGACGGGCGGGTTTCAGTGAGGGATCTTGCAGTGCCCGGACAACCAAAGCTCGGCATTAAGTGGCCGGTCCTGGTCAATTACCGTCAGCAAGACGCGGTATCTCGCTCTATGAGAAGATTTCGTTCGTCCATAAGGTAGGGTGTTGATCGAATTTCATTCTCTGCTGCCGTTGCTTGGCTAATTAAAACAGACATTATTTAACCTTTTCAAAAGGTTGCTTATTCCAGAGTGGCAGTTAGTTCAATAATCAAATTTACTTCGTCGCTGAAGCAGTTTGGTTCAATCAGCAAGAAAGGTTTTATTAACAACAGAGGAATTAGTTTATTCATAAGGTAGGATATCCAAACAGAGTGGTACGGTACCTCAATGATCGGATTTAATTCCTTGCTGCAGAAGTTCGTTGCTGCAAACTTCAAGCAACGAACAACGATTGGGGCTAAAGATATGAAATTCAAAATGTACTCTACGCACATTACTCCCCAGGTGTAAGCGTTATGGATATGCCCCAGTCCTCGTATTGTCCGTATTTTTTTAAATCGAGTAATGATTGCTTCTGGTAATAGGTCATTCGTGTAACTGGGTCACAACTGCGTAGGGCTGCTCCATACGATGAAGCTTTTGTGCTCAATGTAGTCACCAATATAGCCTCATCAAATACTTATTACCTCTTACACGGTTTCGTCCCTTTTGTTTGTCTGTCTGTATGCGTGTCTCCATGTCTGTCTGTCACCAAGATAACTCAAAAAGTTATAGAAGGATCTTTACGAAACTTACAGGGATTGTTAGGTATGTTGGGAGGAACAGATGCTTAACTTGTGGTGAAGATCTGTTCATCCGTTTGTTTATCAGCCTTTTTTCTTAATATTATAACTCGAAGGGTTGTGGACGGTTAGGTATATTATGAAGAGTAAATGACCAAATTTTTATGATCTGCCGTTTCGTTTGCTTGTTTCTGTGCTTTATTTTATGCTTGTTAGAAAAATAACTCAAAAAGTTACAAATGGATCTTTATGAAATTTATAGGAGTTGTTAGCCATGTTAAAAGACATAAATGATTAAACTATGGTGAGGATAGGTTGGTCTGTTTGTGTGTTTGACAGAATGTTTGCCAGCAACATAACTTGAAAAGTTATGAACGGATCTTCAGGAAAGCTACGAAGCTGTTATTACTGTCAAGGGACCAGATTTTGGTGACCAGATTTTGGTGCTTATAAACAAGAAATCATTGTTTCAGAACTAATTTGAATTTTTCGTTAATATCGCCTAGCTTGGAGGAGGTATGCGCTCTCAGAGTGCTCTAGTTAAACTCTGAACGTTGCGCCATCTAAGAGCAGACACTAGTGGAGGATTCTCTAGCTTACACATATTATTGGAAAACCAACCTACTTTTTCTAACTATGATGGGAATCGTAATAAATCGGTTTCAATGAATAGAAACTCATTAGTTTGAAAAACACGATCGTGACCTTTACAACTCCAGGTAATGATGCGCACAAAGGTCACTTGATAATTAAATCTAACAGGAAATGCGAGTACAGCATCTGCTGTAGTTTTTGGTGCAGCATCCACGATGTTCGATTCCAAATGAAACTGAGGTCCCGCCTATTATGGTCTCGCGCCAATGTACTTTATACGCGATGTTAATGAAATGCTGACATTTTAGCTGGTCCTTATTATCGCCTGATCCGCTTTTCTTCTGATTTATGTTTGTAGAAATTACCCGTAAACCTCGTGTCCAGCGCCCTTCAACGGACGCTTCAACGAGAAACAGAAGTCTTGTTTCTTGTCTTGTTTGTTCGTTATTGAGTAATAATTTTTGATGCCTAAGTTTTAATTTTTCTGTCAGCCCCTCCTTCGACAGTTTAGCTTAGAACACTGCGAGCCAAATTATTGTTTTGATTTAAAGGTGTGAGTTATTGAATGCACGATGAGTTTAGACGAGCTGCAAAAAAGAATTTGGAGCCAAATCCATCACCACACGCATGATAACACAAAATTTCGAGTGGGATGAACGGAAAATTCTATACCAAATAGACTGTTTAACTCGCCATGTTGAAAATACTTTGTCAAGGAATTAATTCCACGTTTGGGATGTATTTAAAATATTACGAAGTTAATTAAATGGAAAGAAAAATTAATCTAGCATGACCGGCGCTCTTAAACATTCTGCTAGGGGATTAATTCAGTGGCAAGGATGAGGTTAATTTGCTTAGAAGTTTATGAAATGAAAATCAGTTACATTCCTTTAGACCCACAATGTCAATCAAGTACTATGTGAAAGAATCAATAATCAAACCGACAATAAATAATTAGTAGTCGGGACCTGCGCATTGCAGGCCAGAACACCAAAATGACCTGCTCTGATTCGCGTCCATCCACTGCCCGCAATTAACGGCTACTGTGGACTCAGGAAGAAAACAACGAAAACTGGCGTGTTTTCACACACGAAGGGCCGTTTTTGGAGCGATATTTGCCGTTATAATCAGGTTAAGCCATTATCGGCACGATATTTGCATAATTCCTCCAATAAAAAGATATTGCGGCGGTCCCCCTACCTTATTTTTATAGGGGAAATTTATCGCTAAAGGGTAAAATACGAGCAGGAAATTTGCTCTTCGATGGTTATTGCCTTTGCGCTGAACAGGCTTGCACCGAACTGCAGTCAGCAGGAGCTCTACACTGAACACTGCACTTCATTATACAGCATATAAATGTGTTTTTTTTTTGCACCACTACTTATTGGTCTTGGTTTGACTAAATCTCACATTCTGACTGAAGGTTTCTGTGTGAGCTACTCGATGGTGGCTCATATGAAGCTTGAGAGCTTCACGCATGTAAACTTGTTCATTATTATAGAAATCTGATCGAAGTCAAGTGAAATCTCTACAGTAGTCCTACTTTGCTCACGATTTTATTATGGTGGCTATAAAAGCGCAGAAATTAGCTGAATTAGCGCTAAAACTAATGTCCAAAATCCACACGTTTGCTAGTGATAGTGAGTCTATTGTAGATATTATTAACAATCAGAAGATGAGGGCTATAAGTATGCGGCTGGAAAAGCCTGAATTAAGTAATAGTCAGTCGTCATTTCCAAGCCTTAGAAATTGAAAGCTAGTGCCAATGTAGAAGTTTTTTTAACACTTTTTATTTAGCTCTCATTCCAAAGATCTTTAGCAATTTAAATTTAACCGCTAGGCTCAAAGTTCAGCACTGTTCATTTTATAATTATTTGTAAACACGCCAGTTCCATTTAATGTGAGGATACGACAAAATTCACGAAACTCAACTTCCTCAACTACTATTAGCTCCGTGCCTAATGAATATCCATGTAATATCAACATAGCTAGAGCACTCTGAGAGTCCATACCTCCGCCAATCAAGGCAACGTAAACGAAAATCCAAATTGGCTCTGAAACTCTGGTGTCCTTTTTATCAGCACCAAAACCTGGTCATTTGCATCTTCTGGCTGTAATAACAGCTTCGGCAATTTTCCTGAAGATCCGTTGGTAAATTTTTGAGTTATGTTCTGACCAACATTTTGACAAACATTAGTTGAACACACAAACGAACGAACCGATCGTCACTAAAATTTGATCTTTAATGTATTTTTAACAAATTCTAGCAATTCTTGTAAATTTCCTTAAGATTAGTCAAAATTTTTTAGCTATTTACTAACAAACCTAAAATCAAACACAAAGGCAAACCCAAAAACGGACAAACAGAACGCGCAAAAATTTGGTCATTTAGTTTTCGTGATATAGCTACCTAACAACTCATGCATGTAAATTTCTTTAAGATTCGTTTATAACTTTTTGAGTTATGGCAATAAAAAGATAAAAAGGCTGACAAAGAGACAAACAACAAAATGAACGGATGTTTATCAAAAGTTAATCCTAATATACCTAACAGTCCTTGTAAGTTTTGAAAAGATCCGTCCATAAATTTTTGAGTTATATTGGTGACAAACAAAGAGACAGGCAAACAGACTCATTTGACGAAAATCTAACCTCCTCGGCGGAGGCAATTATATACAGTAGAAATAAACTGTGTTGAATTTTACCGACCCAATACAGCTCTCTGCAGATAAAAAGACTAAGATTATTTAAGGCACTGGCATATTTTTCATCAAAATAAGAGAAGTATAGTTTATTCAATTCACCAACACATTTGTCTACAGCCGCTCTTTAAGCAAGCAGTGTAAGGCTCCGACTTCAATGGAGTGGCCTCAGAGTTTGATGAAGTACTTAGCTGTACCCAGTGTGATTCAGTACCAAGCTGTACCCAGTGTGCTTCAATACCAAGCTGTACCCAGTGTGATTCAGTACCAAGCTGTACCCAGTATGAAGTTGCCTCTGAAAAACTCTGTAAGGGGAGTTACCAGAAACTCCTATGTGGCTGGTGCCGACCGTTTACTGTCTCTTCTCAGTGCCCAGAGAAATTCATGAAAGATTCTTATAAGTAGAAGTTTTTTTTCCCTGCGCGTTCAGCGAATTTATACGGAGTAATAAATAATTCTTGTCGCGGGGCATGCAATTTTTAAAATTACAAATACAAATAGGGTTAATTATTTTTTTCTGAGACGCAGGCTTGCATCATTGCCGAGCGGATGTTTGGATCCATTTCACTAAAGAAGACCCAAAAAATACTGAGCCTCACACAGCTATCTGAAACATAATCAAATAAAAACGTGCCCCTGTAGTCTGCTATTATCTATGTGCTTAAATACTTGCAGATTTTTGTTTTGGTAGATTGTGGCAGTGATATAACTTAGGGGTGAATTTCAAGTCAATGTACATCATTATGTGGAAGTTGAACCGTTTTCATTTACTAATCGCGTGTTACAGGATTAGTAACACTCAGGATGGGAGCTTGTCAAGTATTTACCTAATTACCATTATTACTAGGTAACCAAATAAGTTTGTGCTGCTTTTGTAGTAAGTGGTCCAACAGAAAAAACTATGAAAATTTTTGGGTTTCCTGATAATGTCAGCTTTTTCTACATTTCGCGACATATATGGGCATGCATTTTCCAAACAGGAGCATTTCTCTATGATGGTTCTCGTTCTCTGCGTATCTTTTAGATTGTAAATCATAAAGTATTTCTTCCTCAATTTTCTTGGTCACTCTTTAATATAGAGAAACCTGGCGTCAGCAACACATTCTACCCAAAAAGGCGAAACACACTTCGCGCGCAAGCCTGACTTACGCTGTATCTTTGTCTCCCTGCAAGCCTTGCTGAAGGGAAACCTAATTTCCAAGCAGTGTGAGATTTGGCCTCTCACAGCGATGGCCTGCTCGTAGCGGGGGGCATCAGGTCCTGTAACTGCAACTCGATGCTTTCATATGAGGTAAAATCCTCAGCCACGCACCCAGGACTCTAACGTGCAAAGGACGTACCAAGCAGACAAAACCCCCGCCAACAGCGCTGTTCTATACCGTATAAAGTCCTAAGTAAACGTTTGATGGCCGCATAAACCTGCTATCTCTTATTAGCTTCTTTAGGTTAGGTTTATGTTTGGTGCAAGAGGCTCTGCCAACCACAATTACCTGATAACGTGCCTGCAAAGCTCCCACTTATTCAATATTGTAGACCATAATGGAACTTTGGGTGCCAGTCAAGCACTCGGTAATGAAAGAAGCTTTTCAGTGATTAATATTCGTAGAAACTTCATAAGGTGGAGAGTTTGAGGCGGAGCAAATCGCGTAATGAATTTTGGGTGGCTTGGCCGCTTGGCTCGAGACCCCTCAAGTTGCTCATTCTCTTTGCACGGTCATTTTGAGCAGCCTGATGCGAGTAGACGTTTCATAACAATCTAAGGGTATTAGCAAAAGAACAAAATTAGCATGGATGAAAAGAATAATATTCTGAGCAAATCTATAGTTAGGTTTAGGATACCCCATTGGTATTACTGTATTAGTTACGTAGTGCCCGCTGAAATCAGGGCATTTCGCATAAAAGGAAAATAAAAAATATACTATGACGTAGTCAGTGATGAAAATAAAATAAGAGCTTGTTGTTTCGACAAAAACATAAGAAATCTGCATGAAATGGATGTTCGATAGCATAGAAATGCCTATCGTGAGACGATTAAAAGTTTTCAAGAATACTCATAGCATTAGATGATGACGGAATAGTTTATGGGGCCTACCTGAAATTCAGGTATAAATGTGCGACTATGATGAACCCATGGCTGAACTACGCAACGTTACGTTATTCAACCCTAGCTGCACTTATACCATCCTATTCTTAGCAAACCTACTGTATTACTCACTTAATCTATCGATTTTATTCTAATCTAATCTACTGTACTCTAACCTAACACACACTATGACGGTACCCATTAGGTTTAGGACCAAATCGACTATTGAACGAACTCAAGTATGCAATAGAGTACATATTTGATCCTGATCTTATCAAAATGAAATTTTAGCATATTAATGAGAATAAAATTCTTTCGAATGACTCAAACATGAAGATACTAGAACGTCGTATACAATGAGCGAATGGTTCAGAGAAGATGACTTAAATTTACAGTTAGTAATATGGAAAGTTGTAAATTATGTTTAGAGGTGCGAGAAGAGTGGCATTAGTGTAGACCATACAGTACCAAATACAGTAATAACTTTCAAATACCGCTTCAACGTTCACAAAACTTTTACTAACTATAGCGACTTTATTTGGAAGACGTATAAGATTTATTTAGAAAAGTCGCTGAGGCTGCCAATAACGATAAGACGTCCCCGAGATATTCACCTGATTTTCTGCATTCCTGGAAATTGAGTTTTGACGATAGGGGCTGTACTTTGGTCTGTCACTCTACGGGCGAATGCCTTGCTGCCTTAAGACAGCAAAACTAGTGAAATAATTACACGTTTTTATATTGACATTACATCACGAGGAAGAATTGCACAGCTGAGAAAATTGTAAAGCAAGCAACATATTTCTGGCCCGTACTAACTGTGGAAATAATTCCAGCACAATTGTTAAACTGATTGAAAGGTCTCGAACTGTTATTAGAAACTTTTTGAATAATCCTGAAATCTATGGAAGTAAATTGTCACAGTTCGACCATCAACGCAACGTATGTACAGCGAGCTGTCGTACGTTCTTCCAAGAGGATTTAACTGGGAAAAATGTTCGAAAGACCTTCAAGTGTCATTAAATATATATGTTAGTGTAAGAATAATTATAAGTCAGGTGTTGCACAATGCAGACGATTTGATTTAGAGAACAAGAAGAAGGCTCCAGCGACGATTTGAAGCACAAGAGTGAATAAGAGAAATGGGTTAAGGAGAAAGTAACTTGGGTACTGCAAATGGGTGCATGAGTGTAGCATTCTCTGATGACAAGAAGTTTCATTTGCGTAGGCAAGATGGCTCTCAACAATACTAACATGACCTGCAGCAAAGGAAAAGTCGTCTAACCTCTTTGTATGTCCACATTGTAATTCATGTAGTATTTCAGCAAGCACAGTTTCTATTCCAAACGAAAACCTAACGCAAGCGTTTGGTTTGTATCAAGAAATATCAGTGATCTGAATTCGTCAACGAAATCAACAGGCCTACATCGAACAGTAAATCTACTGGGAATTTCACTACGGCATGTTTATGAAAGTGGTAGACACATCGAGGACATTTAGCTTGTTTATGCGCATAAAAATGTTGCTAATAAACAAAATAAATGCTGCTTCAATTAATTTAATTTCTACAACCCAAGAGAAATGTTTGTACTATTTTATACACTTTGTTTCCTTACCTTGAAGTAATTTTTTATCTGGTGTAATATGTTCTTGCCAGCGGCAATAAGATAGTTTTTTAGAAAACGCTTCCTTTATTCCATTTAATGTCCAAAAATGGATTATTAAAGGTATATAGTTTTCATATTAGCGTTAATATACTTGTTGAAACTTTCGTGCACTCTAAAGCAGTATTAAAAAATTGTGCCAAAAGTTAAAAGTATCTAATCGCTATCACCACCACTTTCTATCGCCTGCTTGTGATGGATGTAAGCGCTTCATTACGCTCAATATATGTCTGAAATTTCATGAGCGTAATTTAGAAGGGAGTGCGTGCCATTGACAGTTTCTATATTTGCATGATACGTACATTTCTCGTGGAGGAAAGGCGTCTTCAACTGCGACGACACGAATGTGATTCTGGTTTTATCAAATTGGGGAGCGGTTCATTCTGGCGAAAATAATACACGCGTGTGCAGCGTAGAACGTGATACTTATAGAAGCTTCTAAAATACATCGGTCGATGCCAGTGCAGTACTCAACACGATCATGAAAACGATTAGTACAATCACTTTACACAGAAAGCATGTCACTGCGGGCATGTCTTCGCTCACAAAGAACTGTAGACCACAAACTATTTCTATTTACATGGTATACAGCCTACTCAACTTTTATTTGCCCATCTGTAATATGACGAGTACTCAGCAGTGTTATCAAGAATGCCTAAATCTCTATGACAAGTAGTATCACTCATTTAGTATCCCATTTTCACGTTTTATACCGAGGTTAATATGTCACAGTCCCCATGAATTGTGCTGCTCTGGTCTTTACAAGTGTTTTTACTGCGGGCATTTGGAGCACTGCTTGAAACCCTCAGCAGTGACTCTTTTTGAGACACAGCTGGTGGCTAGCTGTACTTCAATGAAGTACCTGCACTTTATGGACGAGTGCACAAGTACTTGAGTGGTCTGCACGAGACAAGTTCTCCAGTTTCTTTGTAGTTTATACAGACTTTATGGCATACAAGGATGTGGATGTTTACTATACAAGTGCTGCTGTTATTCTTAAAGTATTACCTACTTTTCAGGCAGGTAAAAAAGACTACTTAACAACTAGATCAATACAGCGTTAAGTACATTACGGTACCTTGCGTATGAGCGACTCAATATTTTTCCAGAACGATCCTACTTCAGAAATTGATACTCTTTCTTAATCGCCTGATTGATTTTAGCGTTTACCCAAGGAGACTTCCTTTTTGTCGACTTTTTAATTTTTTTTAGAGGAAAACAGGTATTACAGATTAGGTAGAGTTCACATATGAATTTTCAGATAACAAAACCAGGGTGCGTCATCGAGAGTGTATGATTAAATGAATCAGTGGAAATGCTATCGATGAACAATTTATGATGGCCAGCAACATAACCAACATGGTCAGCAACATAACCAACATAACCAATCGATGAACAATTTATGATGGTCAGGAACATAACCAATAAAGTTATAAGTGGATTCTTCTTGAAACTTACAGGAAGTGTTAGAAAAACCCTTCAAAATTATATATAAACGTATGTGTGATACTATCCAAATCATGCAGTCAATGGCTATTTATGGTCCAACCGATTGGATTCTGCGGGTATGACATTTTTTCCGTGTCTAAGAGTGAACTGTATGCTGCTCGAAATCCAATCTTGTCTTGACCTTTGTCGCAAACACCGCAAGTGTCTGTCAAAAGTGAACTTTTATCAATAGTTATGCTGTACATATCATGGCAAAACTTTTATGCGCAAGAATTTTACATGGATTACGTTAGTCATGGTCGTATTATTTTGAGAACACAATGTGAAGGATTCTCTTTAAGAGTCTTTGACACTGACTGTTAAACACATCGCCTATTGTTATAACGCATACTCGTACAATCTTTTCATATTCAAGATTCCCAAAAGTGTGAGTGCAGCCAACGCTCAAGAGAATTCATTAAATTCAGTGAAAACGTAGTTCATTTATTGTGGCAAGTTTGTGACCATGTTGGCTCAATTTTATGCTAACCTATTGACTATTGTTAATGTTTCTCCTTGAGAAATGGATCGCGGCTACGTTTCAATAGTGCTATTTCTATGAGAGATTCATATTCAATACCCAATTGTAAATTTATAGGCATGAATAAATATGCTTATAAATTTCTGATTGGGCATGGACGGCCGTCTGAGCGACGTAATTAAATCGAGTGACGTCACTTCGACCGATGAAATAAATAAATAAATAAATAAATAAATAAATAAATAAATAAATACACTGGAGTACATACCTGCCTCATAAATTCTACACAGTGCCATAGTAAAGTAAATGAAAAGGCATTCTATCAGTCAGGCACCGAACTTCATTCGTCTCGACAACAGCAGTGTCAGGCTTACCACAAAGTACCATGTTAAAGCGACAAAACAAACCACACAGTCAGTCAGGCACCGAACTTCATTCGTCTCGACAACAGCAGTACCAGATTTTCCACCAAGTTCCAGCCGCGGCAAAGCACAATACTCCCGCAGAACTAATCTGCCCTGCCATTTTCGATGGGATCCGTCCTGACCCTGCCGCAATATGTGAGTGCGCGCCACGCCGTTCATCGTCCTTGGAAAAATCTACGTTCCTTCTTGAATGCAAACGGCATGCTTTACGATGCGGCGATGAACTAGTGCGTAAGGCGATTTACCTTAGGAGAAATACGGCACCCTAGGGAATGATTTGAATAAAAAATTCGCCTGGTTTTGGTAGAAAGTTAGTGCGGTGTGAGAAAGCCCGTGAATGTCACAGAATTTAGATGGATGGCTGGGGGAAGGAAATAGGAGTGTTAGTAGTGCAAATGATGGTGAGAAATATCTTGCTTATGCAGAGCGATATTTGTGGTGTAAATATACACGCACAAACTGCCGGTAATACATTAAGCAGAGTAGTGAAATATTAGAAGCGTGAGCGGTAGGTCAATGAGAATTGCTGTAATAATACAAGTAGCTGCTCGAACAGGATATCGTGAATAGAATATACTTATATGCAGATATTAAGGACAAGTATCCTAGTAAGAATAAGTTGGTGCAGTTCATTGCAGAAGTACTTGTAGAAGAAATTGCGAAGAAATTGCAGCAACACTAAGAACAGCAGCTGCAATATAGACACATTAATTGTGGTTGGCTCAATTAGATATTTGCGATTTAAACGATGCCGCTATTGAAAACAAACTACCGTACTAAAACATGCAAAATTTATTCTTAAGACAATAGTGTTTTCTGTACTTTTGGTGTGTAGTTTCTACATACTGTGCAGAACATAATCGTTGGAACGGAATTCAATGAAATTCAAGTAAATAAGGTCTTGTCATGAGTAAAAGTAATGACAACACAATGGAAGCATTCAAACTATGATTTATTTACAAAACTAGCGTGCCTAGCAGTCGCAAAGTAATGCCAAGGGGTTGCCGATTGGATCTAGTTGCCTCATTGGATGTAGTTGGGTCTCTGTTTCGGTTTCTTATAGGACGCGCTGCAAGTGTCAACTTTATTATTCAATAGTTGTGACCGCGGTTTCAGCTCTGTTAAACAATACTATCCTCTCGGCCTATAAAATTTCCATTTCAGCAGGCAGTCAACTGTCACTCAAAAAGTTGCTATTCACCTGCGCTGCGTATCATTGATATGTCATGCTCTACCGAAAAATTACGTACATCAACACAGGAAGAAATTCACCTAAATAGTAAATTATTGTTGCAAGGAAATCCTCATTGTCTGTTCGCTCGTTTTCGTTGTTCTGCTGTACTCCAAAGTAGAAGTTACCTTTGGTGGAAGGATTACCACGTATGCATGCGTGCTTACGTTTGCAGGTCTAACTCTTTATATTGCAGGTTCGAAGCCAATCCATGCACGCGAGCTCTCTGCTGATCTAGGCATGCTGACTCGGCAGTTGTGGGCGTGCAGTGCGCCGTGGTGGAACTTGCCTTCCTCAGAGCTGAGGGGGGTGGGGGGTCGCTGGTCATTTGAACCTTCGGTCTAATTGTCGCCATAGTTCTTGATGACGCGTGGTCGACTGCAGCCGCACTTAATCCTCTGGGGCCCGTGGGCCTATATTCGCGGCACAAACCAGTGCGTGTGGGTTTCCCAGTTGAGGGTGCGGTGAAAGTTAACTTTACCTTTATTCAGTGAGTGCATTGTGACCTCAAAGAAAAAATCCTGCTTTGGGAAAAAGCAAAATCAGGATCCATATGAGAGCTAAGAGATACTGTATGCTTCAGACTTCCTTTCTGCTTGGATTTCAAAACTGATAAAACAAAAACTGCTTTAATTAGACTTCGCTAGTTTTCAAACAAGCTGTAACCTGACGTAAGGTTTGTCCCTCTATTTTCATCAGAGCGTGACGGGAAAGATATGAATCTATCAGTACTAGATAACAATTCACGTCGTGGTTTTATTTATGTATAAATATATTTATATTTTTCTTGCCACGATTTATGGGAATAATAAAGCAAGAAATTTGAGCGTTGAAGAGAATGCGATGTTATCCATGATACCGTATAGGAATCGGGCAGGCTTGGAGATACCTGGGAAAATCTGAGCTCGCTTGCATGACCGTGTTTGAACATGCTCAAAGGTGATACGGGAAATGCCGCTTGACTGCGCCATATGTGCATTTTCAATTCTTTAGGAAGACTGCTGGATTTTCATTTGAGAAGCCCTCTGAAAAGTTAAAACACTGGCGACAATGGGGGTATTCCTGAAGTACTAATTTTCTGCCGTCTTGTATAATGAGTGCTCTGGCCACTACTTTATTTCATAAACATGTACGTAGAAAATATATACATTATGTGGAACCAAATACTTATTACAAAATCTTAAATAACGTTGATGATGTCCAGCAAGCTCAGGGGAAAAAGAATAGCTACAGAATTGAGAAAGAGAAACTGGTACGAAACGCGAGTAATGAACTGTCGGTAGCCCTTAGTCTTATTCTGTGTCAGATTTTGATCTATTAAAAAAAAAGATTTTTTGTTGCAGGCCAGAGAAGATTGAAGCGTAAGGTAAATGGGTAACAGCTGGGAAAATTGAGGAATCTAAAGGAAGTCGCATAAATAAGGCAACTTAAAAAAAAAAAAACAGAACGAAATTCACTTTCAGTAACTATTGTACAGACTCATCAGCTGATATTAATTATCAAATCGGTGTCGCGTTAATGCTTTATTATATATAAAACCTATTTTGTAAGAAACTTAACTTTAACATTGAAGAGGAGGCATCATGAATCATCATATTAACTACCGAAATAAAATAACATTGTGCAAGATAATACTTTCGTGCGACAGTCTTGTTGTTAGGAAGAACAAAGCTGAAGTGACAAGTTGGCATATGAGTGACAGTTTGGTTTCGTAACAACGAATCTAATTAAAGTAAAATTCTTGCTCTTGCCTAGCGACGGTATGTCTTTTTAGCGCATTCTCTGCAAAAGATTTGCAGTGACACACAGCGACGGCGGCCGCCCGAGAATCCACTGATGACTTGTCACGAACATGTCAGACACGCTCAGTATTTGACAGGTAAACTTTGAGCGTCCGTTATACGGTTCATGAAAATGCCACAGGAGCTTTGTCGCGTCATAAAACCCTCCGCTATTGTCGGACTCTAAACCTTAACGTTGCTGCTGCCAATCACTGGGGAATTACAGTAAAAGAACAGAGTGTTTTGCGAGCAACGGCGTTGTGAACGCAGTGGCTTCGTATGAGTAATGTCTTGCTGATGGTAGATGCTTTATTTATTTATTAGCGGTAGAAAGTGCACGACTAGCCACATTAGTACGGACGCTTTTCTACTGTACATGATATCTCCCGCTTACCTCTGCAGCGTCAAGCGCCAACTTTCCATGGGGCTTCAAAAATGCTATTTTTGTGAAACACAAAATTTAACGTAGGATTTACGAACAATCACCGGCGATGCAGGAAGTTATCTTCAAAATGAGGGAGGAATTACTTTTTTCGTCTGTTGGTCAGATATTCGTTTGGATAACCCAGAGAAAAATTTTGCAGAATGCAGGTGGAGTTTTGTATGCAGTATTGTACTATTAGCTATGCTCAGGTGAAGGCTTAATATAATCTGCTGGAACAAACGACAGCCGTTTGCATAATTTGACATATAATTCACAGCACCACTTTGTATGCAAATCCGTTGTAGATACAATACAATGAAAAAAGTTGGGGGATAATACATATATTTAACTGAGAAACAACACCAATGCAAAAAGCAACAAAAAGTAAATATAGAATTTTCTAACGTGGCTTCTTTAACATATCCACCACGATTGGAGATTAGAGAATTATGTATTTAATAGAAATGTTAAACTTATCCTTTTCTCCGACGAAATACACCGGCAGCTTTCTAAATGGTGTCCCAACTTGAGAATTCTTTTTGGACATGAACTATTTTCCCCAGCAGGAGGGATTTTCCTTAGGACTGTTCCTGATTTTTTTCATGGGATTTAAATCATTCGCCAATCTGGCCACTGCATTAATTTGCCACTTAGGTAAACACCTACTATTTCTCATACAAGCATAGAAAGATTTCTCTTGAGGCTGCTACAGAAATTATCCATGAAATTTAAATCAGGAGAGCTGGCAGGCCATTGCCTCTTTTGGTGAAGACACTCTTGACGTCATCGATAGTGAGGCTTGCAGCACAAGAAAGCGTATTACCAATCTGACATGCATCGAATGGTGTGATGCAATGCCAAGGTTTTGTTTTTTGCCGTAAGACAGTGCGCTTTTCTTCGAGAAGTCAGGGTAGACCATACTCCCTCGACTCCATCTACCGTTCGTTCTAAATTGTAACTCAAAATCTCAAGTTTCCACCTCGTTTCTGATATTGGAGCCGGTGCGGGAGTTGACCAATGTTGAAGTACTACTTTTCCATCGAGTCATTTGGTCGAAAGAGAACTCTTCGGTGCTCATCGGCGTCTAAAATATGCTGAAAAGGCACTTTTAGATTTCCTGTTGCGTAATTCAGTCTCTTTTTCCATTGAGTATCCTCTACAGCAGGTCGAACCTTTGCATTTCAATATTTGCCAAGTCTCCTTAAGATGTGGAAAGAAAGAAAGAAAGAAAGAAAGAAAGAAAGAAAGAAAGAAAGAAAGAAAGAAAGAAAGAAAGAAAGAAAGAAAGAAAGAAAGAAAGAAAGAAAGAAAGAAAGA
>LQNS02000211.1:10876662-10889013 GCA_001587735.2 Parhyale hawaiensis | reverse complement strand
TGGTATTTTAAGAATTACAGCACGATGTTCATAGACGTCATGCTGAAGTCACGGCCACGGCTGCGCAGTCGGATAAGCTAAGTTGCGTCTAGGCTGCTAACGACAACGAAAGTTGTTAGTGTGCAGCCAGCCTTAGAGCATTTGTTGGCGAAATGCCACTTTTGATAGTTTTTGTTCTCGTCTTCGATGGGCTTTAGAGTAGTTTGTCCTGAGAAGTTGGCTAATATGCATAATTTCTTGGCTACCGTTATTATTTCATTTGTCATCAATTAAGGAGATAAACTAGCAAATTAAATAATTTTGCTTCCACAAGTAGGCAAAAACTTCTTACATACTTCGATGTCTGAATGACTAGGTGAAATAGAGGCGATGCTAAAGCCCCCTGTAGGCTGTATGAACAACATTCTCGAAAATTAGCCAATTTAAGAATGGCCTTAACGGGAAATAGCTGTTTCACAATTGATAAATTACACTAGGTATTTTAACTGTTTTACTCATTGATTATTAGCAAATTTATAATAATGAATTGGTCCCTAAAAACGGAACATTGGCCACATTAAATGAAGTCCTATTGTGCATACCACGTAGTGTCTGCTTCCGTTCCGACAGAATTTGTCGCATTGCATTGCCGCTGGTCTTAACCGTTGATTTTCATAAGCAAAATCGACTGTACTACAACCTAGTCGCTAAGTCGAATTAAGATCATATGGTATTAACAAGTATTCAGATGCTGAAACAAAACAAAGACTCTAAAATACTGGGCGTAAAAAACTTAACCTTGAACGTGAGAGCTTTGCTTCGGTAGAGAGATCATTGTCTTATTGTATATATAAAAAAGCTGATCTAAAGAAGTACACAAAAGCAGATGAGCAGCCGAACAATTTTACGGAAAATGAACGAGCAAAATTAGTAAGTGCGATATTTCCTCGTTCGCTAGGTGAAATGGTCTGCAGTCATCCTGAGCAGAGAGAAGCGTTGCTTTAGTCTTCAGCGTGATTATCACCGCCTAGTTTACACGCACGACGCTCTCGATGCATCCCCCAATATTATTGCGCCGTGTTTTAAGTGCACCTTCGGTAGGTGGCTTTTAAGACTCTTTATATCGGAAAATTACAGTATTTTACGAGCATTTACAAACCATTACTTTCTGGCCACAATCACGGAACGGTGAAGAAGCTCTTCGATCACACCTTGGCGGGGCGACGAAACGCGAAGCTGCGCCGCACCTCCCGCCGGCCCTTCAGCCGTGACGCTTGTGCTGAATGGTGCTGATTGCACTGGCCCGCCTGCCAGCTCTGTACTGTATATTTGCTGTTATTTGGTGCTGATTGTACTGGCCAGCCTGCCAGCTCTGTACTGTATACTTGCTGTTAATTGGTGCTGACTGCGTTGACCAGCCTGCCACTTCTCTACTGTTTATTTGCTGTTAATGGTGCTGATTGCCTTGGCCCACCTGTCAGTTCTCTGCTGTTTGTTTGCTGGTATTGCTGTTACTGGTGCTGACTGCGTTGACCAACCTGCCAGTTCTCTACTATCTACCTTCATCATTGGCTGCCTGTGGATATCAGCTGAGTGCGACAGTTGCATCTTCTTATTATGGCCTCTTGGCCCCATGACTGAACATGGATTAGATTATAGAATTAATTAGCTTAGGCTTCCTTCGCTAGGCAAAGAGTAGGTGTATCTAGTACTTCAAGAGAAACGTGAAACCCAAGCACGAGGGTGTTCCGGTGCTGGATAAACACGCATGGGTACCGCAAGTCGGGAAAGCAGAGAAGACTGAACAGAAAAAGGGTCGCCAGTAATAAAAGAAAGAGGTAGGAATAGGGACAGTGGGCGCAAACGAAAGCTGTTCTCATGGTGAAACGCAGCACTAAGCTGTGCGAGTGTTGTCTAAACATTGCTTTATATAAATGCAACCTTAATATCCTCTACTTCTTATTGAGAACACTATGCTAATTGCACTTATTTTTTAATCATATACACACATGTTCAATAGTATACGTATGTAACTATATATGCACATGTAAACGGAAAATAACGTCTGGTCATGACCGAGAATTGATATGAAATACCAGGCCTCGGCTAAACAAAAGCACCTGAAGGAATAACAACGTTATTCAGCTTCACAATTTAATTTATGAAGGCTGAGAGAACGTAATTTATACCTGGGAGCGATCAATAACAGTGATTTGCTGCGTTAACTACGTGAGTACGCAGCCTACGCCCTCCATGCATAATTCATGAGGCTGATAATAACTGTAACTCTGTCCCAATTACTGAACTCATAAAGATTTCATTTTTACGAACATTCATCGTGCAATTAACTCCCGGCCACATACATATATCAGCCAAAAGTGTAGAGAAATCTGTCGCTTTTTGTCCCACATGTTGAACATTTCAGCGTATAATATGTCCCTCCGTAACCATTTCGTTATTGTATTAGGTTTTAGATTTTCAGCTAGGTTAAATATTTGACGATGTATAAATTAAACACTGGAAAGAACACTAAAAAAAATTGCTGATTAAATTTGTTATGGTTTTGTAATGGAAAGACAAGGTATCGTGGATAATAATACGCATATAATGGTAAAACCAGAAGTTGAGTATTGCCAAAAGATGAAATTAACTTTAAAGCCATTCTATTTTTTTGAACTCATACTGAACCACTAACGTCCGAAGTAAACTTTTCCCTTCGTAGGAATAGCGCTACTATTGACATTCAAAATTAAATATATAGTACGAGTTAATGGCACCAACACTCAAACTGTTGTCCTGCACAACTGAACCTCATCTTTAGAAATCTAATTTGCAAAATAGACTGCAACAGCCAATGAAAAACATGTAAAAAGCATTCGTGTTAAAGAGACATGTTTCTTACACATGTATAACTAACTGGCATTATGAACGCAGCTTAACAATAGATGAAACAAGTAACATTGCTCAATGAGCCGGGTTAGGGAATGGCTCTCTTAGGGAACATTGGTGACCTCCTTCTTCTCCAAACGATCAATTATTATCTCAGACTTTTTACCCGAACTCTTTTACCCGAACGCGTTTCATAATCCGATCAGACAAAGCTTAATGCTCATATTTTTGTTCGAGTTTTTATTCGCCAATGCATCTTGATTTGTTTTATTTTGCTTAGAACTTTATACTGTACATATATTTATCACATATCATATATGTGTGGAATGGCGTACTACATACCGTATTTATTAACTAGGCCATATGTATTTATCCAGATAATGGTCTTACTTGGAATGGTTAAAAAATAATTACCTTTTTCCTTTCCGCGATCTCTTTGTGAATTGAGTCACTTCCATGAGTATTTACTTAAACAGCTACTCAGAAATTAATCAGATCCCACTAACGATTTACACAGAACGCGTTTCCGTTCTGTCAAGGTACCGCTTCGGCGCAATTCATATGAACATTTACATAGATCGCATTTTGACTCTGCGTGGGATAGTCACCGTCCCATCGGTTTCTTACATTTTACGTTCCATGCACGAGTACGAGTGAGGCGGACGGTGAAGTTCTAACTTATGCTCCAGCGACTTCCTTGCATCCAACCACTCGTTCCCTGCATGATATTTGTGTGTAGTTGATAACTTTGAGGTGGAACACGTAGATGTTCTGATAAACTTTGGATGTAGGTGAAAAAAAGTGTATTTTTTATTTACTGTAGATGGTTTCAGAATTATCTTATAACTCAGTACCCGATATAGAAATTGAGCGGGTGGAGAAATATATGTAGTAGTGAAGGAGCAGTAACTGGACAACGTTAACAGTATTCTTATTTTGAGCTTCTCTTACAGTGATAGTTAGGCATATTAAGAGTGACAGATGATTAACTTTTGGTGAAGATCCGTTCATCTGTTGGTTTGTCTGCCTCTTTTTTCTTAGTACTATAACTAAAAAATTATTGACTGATTTCTATGAAATTTACATGAGTTGTTAGATATATCGCGAAGTGTAAGTGACCAAATTTTTCTGATGATCAATTTGTACGTTTGTTTGCCTGTGCGTTTAATTTTATTCTTGTTAGCAAAATGACTCAAAAAGTTATGAGCGGATACTTATGAAGTTTAAATGAGTTATTAGGTATATCACGAAGAGTAAATGAACAAATTTTGGTGATGATCGGCTGACTTGTTTGTGTGTTGGATTAATGTTTGTCGGAATGTTTGTTAGCAACATAACTCGAAAAGTTATAACTGTCAAAAAGCACAAATGAGTAAATTTTGGCGCTGATAAAAGATAATAGTTTCAAAATCAGTTTGAATTTTTCGTTAAAGCAGCTTTGCTTGACGGGGATATACGCTCTCAGGGTACTCTAGCTATTGTTGTTATGAATCCACCGTTTTTTCTCTCTGTTATTTTATTCGTCCATTATTTTACCTGAAGAATTGCAACTTTTGTACTAGCATTCATATTTTCAAACTGATTTTTGATTTCAGCAAAGGTTTTGTAATATAGAGTAATATATATCTTTTGAATTACGAAACGAATACATTTTGGACTAGAACGCCTCGTAATGTAAGACCATCACCTGGTTTGGGGAGAGGGGGAGGGGTGGCAAATTTAAAGCAATCATTTTTTATACCCAGTTTACTCTAGAGTTGTGGCATTTTTCACATCTTAGGCAACCCACCTGACAGTCTGAAAAAGATAGTAATGAAAGCTT
Source organism: Parhyale hawaiensis (assembly GCA_001587735.2). Classification (NCBI taxonomy): domain Eukaryota; kingdom Metazoa; phylum Arthropoda; class Malacostraca; order Amphipoda; family Hyalidae; genus Parhyale; species Parhyale hawaiensis. The sequence goes on along the minus strand of LQNS02000211.1, from coordinate 10,884,323 downwards.
AACTCCTTCTGCCTCTTTTGGAGTGGAGTTACAGATTCAACGCCGGCATTTTTGGTAGCCAGCTAACTCAAAATTTCGGCCATTTTTCACATCTCAGTCAGCCTACCTGACTGCCTGAAAAAAATATTAAGACTCAACTCCTTCTGCCTGTTTTTGAGTGGACAGACAACAACAACAAGAAGAAAAAAAATTTATCGCCGTCATTTTTGATGGCCAGCTAATTCTAGATTTTGGCATTGTTCACATATAGGTCAATCCACCTGACTCACTACCAACAATATGAACATTGCTCAACTCCTTCTCCCTCTTTTTAGGTGGACAGACAAATATATATATATATATATATATAAACATACACACACCACTAGAACGCCTCGTGGCGTAAGACCATCACCCGCAGTAGGGGATGAATTCAACGCTGTCATTTTTTATGGCCAGCTGACTAAAAATTTTTGCCATTTTTCACATCTCAGACAACCCACCTGACTGCCTGAAAAAACTATTATCAGGACTCGACTTCTTCTGTTGCTTTTTAGGTTGACAGAAAACAAAATTAATCGAGGCCATTTTTGATGGTCAGTCGATTCTAATTTTTTGGCTTGGGTCACATCTAGGTGAACCCACCAGACTCTCTGCAAAAAATTATGAACATTGCTCAACTAATTCTTTTACTTTTTAGGTGGACAGACAAATCTACAAATATATATATGTACTTAAATCTTCAACAAAATATTATCACCCGTCTTCGCTTCGCTCGCGGGTGATAAAAATGAAGCTCTTAATTTTAGTTCTTTCGCGTATTATTTGCTGCTACACTGGAATAATGTGCATTAAGGTGACAAATATCAGCACATACAACACAGCGATGATACAGAAACATTCCGTTACAAATAAATATTTTCTGGTCTATGAAAACTGCAGGTATATACTCGCACTTTTGTTCAATATTTTCATTGACCATTACGAGCGCCTCCTGGTGGCATGGCACTATTTTAGTATTATTATGCTTTTCTCAAGCAATGACATCAGGGATATTTTGGAGCTTGGTTACATATTACGAGAAAGGTTCAAGGTGAAAGACTTGACGAGTGTATTTTCTGCATTCAAGTATACATCGAGCCACAACCGCACTGGACGGAATGAGAGGTGCCTTATGCATTGGTACTCGAAGTTCATGCGCAAAAAACTCAAAATACAAAGGTAGACTGTTTTTGATGAACAAAATGAAAGTGTGAGATCAGAGACTACAGTTTCAGCTTGCAGGACTACATAAGGAAGGAAAATAGTGCGAAGTTTGACATGGTCAAAGACGGGCTATATATAGAAAACTGAGGAGGAAGCACTCGATAAGGGAGTTAAACTATGAAAAACCCGATACCCCAAGGTGAACAATTGTAACAGAGACTAAAACAAGTACAGCTACCTTAAACTGTCCCAAAAAAGGACCAAAACAGTCTTGGCACGGTCAAAAACTACGAACAGAAACTGTACTAATGGAGACTGAAAATACAGTACGCGTACTCGTACACGGACACGGAGTACGCCTGCGGTCAACGAAGTTCAATAAACAATGGAGCGGTGACTAGAAAGCTGAAGTCGCGGTTAGTATGTTTTGAACAATTGTTTTTACAACGAGCTGACTTACAGCCATTAGGTGCAACAGAGTAGAATTATTGCGCGGTCGGCACTGCGGTAACAGCCATTTAATTGCTCCCATACGCTAATAATTGCAGAAACAGCATTGAAGGTTCCAGGATCTGTTACACAGGAAAACAATCAAAATAATTCGCAATTGATAAACAAAGAAAATTAATCAACGCCAGTTACATTCGTTACGTACACAGGGAAGCGCCAGAGAAATAACTCTGTCTCTTGAAAATGAATTTTTCCTACTTGATTCAAATTATTGCAACAGCGGTAAAAATAATGACGATAAAAAAGTAATAATAGCAATGATAGTAGTACAGAACAGGCGGACCTCACTATGTATAAAATTGTGAGAAATTAATCACCGTTATAGCTATTACGTCACATCTGAATATAAAAGCGATCAAGGGGTCATATAAACAAAAAATAGTGATTACTTGTGTCTCTTTAGTCTGTGATACATTGCGTGGCGCGGAACCGTATGCCTTTTCGATATTTCGAGTTATTTCCAAAGAGGAAACTTTAAGGGTCGTGCTCTATAACACAGAGCATATGGCGAAGTTTTTCTGTGCCTGCCACCCCAGAAAATTTCTGATACGTTCTCACATCCCTTACAGATTTAGAAAGTATTCGATTGGGCAGCGAAATGAAACCTCTGAGACTAGACTTGTCCGAATCTTCAGATAGGTGCCTTGGCTTCGACTTGTTGATTGAAGTTTCAGGCGTTGAGTTTTACTCAATTACCTGTGAGACTTCCATAAGATGAAGATTCTAGTTGGCTCAACGTAATCGTGTTGTTTCTAACGTCTACAATGTGCTTCTGAGAGACGAAATCGAAATTCCTGTCTGCATTCCGGACAAGTTAAATAAAGTGAGCTCGGCTTAAATCAACTCTGACTACCCAATCAAAACACGCCCTTGTGGGTCATTCTCCGCTGATGTCAACCTGAGGCTAAAATTCGAAAATTCACCAAGATTATATTTTATTTATACTAAATTATACAAATTAAAGCTGAAGACCTCTACTTTAATAATCTGAAAACAAAACACAACAATAATAAACCAAATTTTTTAACACTCTGTTAAAGATGAACAATTTTGTAAAAAACTTTAATATAGTCAATAAAATGCAACAGATTCTACTCATAATTTTCCTTAGTACGAAGTAAACATTATGCTTCAAAGCTATGTTACATAGTGATTGCCCTTGGAAGCCAATTATAAATTTTTAATAGTCAGTTGAAATAATTATCGAGGTAAGTCATATAAATTATATCTTCACATATAAAAAACATAATTGTTAAAATGCGTTATAGGACCCTAGGACTGCCTAAAGATTGTTTAATTGCTTTATTTACGTTATTTTTGATAGAAAAAATTCGCAGGGTAACGATCGTCACGATATATTTCTAACGATCGTCACGGCGCTTCTTTGGCTTCTGAGGGAAAATGGTAATTGCACCTAACAAAACCTATACACATTTGGATAGCCTAATCCTTCATCATAACTCCCCTATAAAGTTTTCAGATATCTATTTGTACTTTCAGAATTTTGCACTTTTGTAGCACCAGGTCGAACTCAAGGTTGCATCTGTGTAACGATCGTCACGGCCACTTTAAAAGGAAATAGCTAAAAACAACAATGATGGCAGGAAGTTGGGGATAGTTCCATTAGCATTATTAGACACTGGTACTATTATGATAAAAACCATATCAGGCTAATCCTGCAACTTTTAAGGTCATAGGCTGAAATTTGGCAATGAGTATGGTCCGAATTGAACGATCGGCACGGTGGAATGACCCTTAAGGCTTGTTCAATTGGGCGCCGAAATAATTAAGTCTTTCAGGCTTGACTTATCCAAAACTTCTGGCAAGTTCCTTCAGGTTCCGACCCACTGTCCCTCTCTCGGTTACACTTTAAACTGGCAAATACTCAATTTTGCTCGGTGACTTAAGGGGTTTCAGCCGCTTCATCACAATCGCGAGGTTTCTAACCCTTGCAACAGGCTTCAAAATAGCGGAGCTAAAGCTTCTGTGTGAAGCTTCGGATAAGTCAAACCATTCAGACTTAATTTCGGTGTCCAATCGAGCGTGCCCTTTGTAGTCCTAGCTCATGCGATGATAAAGAACGAAATTCATACAAAATTTGCGCAACAAATTGAATTGAATTTTTGAACGACAATGGAAGAAACACAAAATTTTGCACTCCCTAAAATGTCAACTCTCATCCCCTACTGAGTACCTCTCCTCGGTAGCAAGAAAGGGGGGAAACCCTCCCTATACACCAGAACGCTGCTTACTGTATGTGACTAGAAAGTCTGGAAATCCAGGTCCATGCAGTGAGATGGTTTAGTGAGCAGCACGTACACTCTCACACTACACATAGCCTAATTGTTTCTACAACTGGAATTAAAATTTCGAGATATACTGTTCTCCTCAAGCCCTACGCGTTGCTAGTCACGTTAAGTGCTTCGTCTAATATAAAATTTTAACTTTGGTTATTCTTACTGGCTATTCGTATCAGAACAAGCGATTTACGAAAGGTAAACCCACAAATGAATAGTGTACCAATTTACAGACGTTACAAGGGTGTGTTTGATCGGACACGGAAATCAATCTTTCAAGGCTTAACTTGTCAGAAACTTCAGACAGGTGGGCGGTCTTCGACCTACTAAATCGAGTGTCAGGCGTTGGTCTTTAATAGGTCCAAAAAGCAAACTTGCTCCGTAACAAGGAGTTTTCAGCCGGCTCAACGCAATCACATTGTTTCTAATACTTGCAACACGATTCAAAGGAACAAATTCAAAGCTCCTAGCTGTCTCAAATTTCGGACAAGTTGAAACTGGAAGGCTTAATTTCGAATGTGCCCCATACAGGTACTGCTAGTTCCACGAAAAATAATTTTAACTGAGCTTCTTAGGTGTTAAATTCTTAAATCGCCGTATAATACATACGGGAATGTGCCGAAAGCAAGCGGTCATCGCTGGGCCCTTTATTCCTATTCAGCAATAACTATACTAATTCGTGCATCAGAATGCTGAAAGTTTCAAATCTACTTGGGATCATAGCGAACATAAACGACCGTGGTGTAGCACAGAAATTACCATCATCTTAAACTAAGTACCTACTAGGCACAAATTGAGCTAAAGAACTAATTAACTGCTGCGCCACGCTAAGAAACTGAGCTGATCTTGACACCTTCGCTTCCCATCTGATCGACGAGTCGCCTGATTTTCTCCCACTTACCGGAGAAGAAGACTGATATCGAGTAAGTATCGCCTCCTCCACACAGGATATGAGTTTTACACCTTGTGATTTCAAGCTTCTCTTGAGTGACTTTCAGCGCTGCAGCAGCATGATGGAACGGTGTAGATATGTTACAGAGAAATCTATATTACAGGGAATGAAGGAGCGTGACGCAATATCTGCTGCGTTAATTATTGTGATGCGTCAACAAACTCAAGCGTTGCCAGCCTCGTGCTACGAGTAATGGTGGAGGAGAGTACAGAATTTTCCTTAGGAAAATTTGGTGGAAGAAAGAATTTTCGGTAGGAAAATGCTTGGTACGGAGATGAATTCTGACAAAGAAAATTATGGGTAGATTTGAAAATTCTTTTTAGAGAAATCTCCAGTACACGAGAAAATTTTGGTTTGGGAAATAGTTAATAGATTAAAGAACTCAGGTCAGAAAATGTTTGGTGTATATAGAGACGAAAGAATTCTAGTTAGGAAAATGAAATGCTAGATTAGAGAATTTCGTTAGGAAAATCTTCAATGGACCAGAGCATGCTTGTTACGAAATGCTTGGTAGATTATTGAGTTTTTGTCAAAGAAATATTTGGTTGAACGGAGCATTCTCTTTTGGAAATTAGTTTGTAGACAAGAGAATCTTGTTTCGGAAAATGTTTAGTAAACCAGAGTATTCTCGTTAGGAAAATTCATAGTAGACTAGGTAATTCTCATTTGTAATAAATTTGGTGGAAAAGATAATTATTTCCGCTCAGATGAGAATTTTTGTCTAGAATTTATTTGGCAGACTAGATGACTTATCAGGAGCATATTTGAGAGGATGAGAGAATTCTTAAAAAAGTATTTCCTAAATGAAAGTTAGAAGACTCTCACCAAAAGATAATTTGTAGATGGAGACGAAAATATTCTCGTCACTAGTCAGGAAAGTTTGCTAAGCTAGGAAATATTCGTTCAGAAAATGTTTGGTTGAAGAAATAATTCTCATCTAGGAAATGTTCCGTAGACAAGAAATTTTCTCTAATAATGAAATGTTTGTTTGATGAGAGCATATTCGCCAAAAAATAATCATTGGTAGAGGAAACACTTCTCGTGAGGAAAATGTACGGCTGGTTTGTAATTTTCGTGGCGAAAAAAGGGGCAGACCAAGATATACTTAGACGAAAAGAGCTTTTTCGTCTAATCTAATATGCCGGTGCAAGCGAATAATTTTGGATAATTGCACGCATACAAAGACTCGTAAACTTTAGGTTCGCAAATTAAGATGCTTCCTTCTATGGAAAATTTATGCTAGAAATGAAGAGGGACTTTCAGTATAGCCTAAAAATCTCAGTCCCTGATGTCTTTCATAGTCTAAAACAAATATCGTTTCGATAGTTCATCGAAGAACAGAGTGAGTAACTGGAAGTAATAACATCTTGTCTGTTCCATCACTGGTAGGATACAATCGTCGATATTTTCGTCTAGAAGACAATTTACCCTAAAATTAAGGGGAAGATTTGTAGCCAAAATGCTCGAGGGAGCGAGAAGGTCGGAGGATGTAAGCATCAGTGATGATGAGCAAAGGATGGGAAGCGTTCAGCAATGTTAGTCTCAGGTCTCCTGATCAAAGGATGGTGCTAGCTGCCTAATGAGAGGGAGAGAAAAATCTTTAAAAATACGTCTTCTCTGATGCCCGATTAAGATGTTGATCTTGTCCCTCATTCGTCCTGGATAAGAGACACTTCCTTTGTGGTGAAACAGAGGGTTGATTGATTCGTACTAAACGATGACGTTGATTGCTGCTGCTGGTGCTTCCACTAGTTCAAAGTTTCCAGTCTTCTTTTGGTACGAGAAACGGACTGATTTTCAGAGGTAATGGAAACGTGTGAACCTGGGCAATTCCGGCTTGTCAAGTGTGCAACGCCAATTTCTACGGTATGTTATTATTGTTCACACCAGTTGATGGGTGTAACCTCATGACGACTAAACATACCGTTCTATTCTCGTTTTCCGGATTAGCCTTATTCGGAGCATCCACTATGGAAAACGATAATACAAGGAGTAATAACAGATTTGCTGCGAGGTTGTAAACTGGTAGGCATAGAGCTAATTAATTTTCAAAGACGCTTGGTGTAGAGTTACCAGAATAAATAAATAAATGCTAAGCTTCCACATTATCTGTCCAAGGTTGTAAAGAAGTTTGGTGGGTAGTTATCAGTGATAAATGTACGTTTCTTCAACAAAATCAGTACATGCTTCAAAGTAGTTCGGTTGATAGTTATTAAATAGTCAAATATTTCACTTGAAACAGAATTGGAATGTGTTCAAGTAATTTAGCACAAAGCAACTGCAGTTATAATCTCTATTTAAGAATCATTCAGAGCAGATTAACAAAGTAATTTGGCATACACAGGAAGCAATAAATGTAATGGGAGAACTGAACGGGACTAAGATAAAACTTAGCAGTGACCTCATGTTGCCAAATGACGTCACATCGACCAGTCGAAATACCGTACTTGGGGATCGGACCTTAGGTCTTCGTAGGTGGATTCTTTATCCTTATGAAAAATATAAACACTGTTATATTCTATGAGCGAGAGAAACCATAAGGATAGTTATTGCTCAAACCTTCTGTACTTGACGACAACATTTTACCGTGAGTTGTGTGCGTGGGCGCAGCTCAAGTAGCTGACCAGTCAGGAGCGGGAGATTGAATGAATTGAGTTGAAAAAATACGGTGATGTGTTTAAATACGTTTTGTGAAGAGCACTGTGAACTGGGAACTC
>LQNS02000211.1:10858411-10872582 GCA_001587735.2 Parhyale hawaiensis | reverse complement strand
GAGTGTGGAATAATCGCACTGTATGGTAAGCGCTCTACGACACGCTGCACAGTTACAGACATGGAGCAGAAAAAAGTGAGCCGGTCCGTAAGCACAGTCCGAAGGCAGTGAGCCTTTGACGGAAAAGCCAAAAGCCGAATCTGCTACATCATTTTATAAGTTTCTCCATGTATCGAACAATATATCTATTCTCAGTTTACCACGTACAAATTTAGAAGGTAACTAGAGCACTCTGAGAGAGCATACCTCCGCCAAGCAAGGCAACGGTAACGAAAAATTCAAATTGGCTCTGAAACCATGATTTTTTTGTATCAACTCCAAAATCTAATCATTTGTGCCTCTTAATAGTATTAACAGTTTCTACAATTTTTTTTTCAAGATTCTTTCATAAATATTTGAGTTATGCTGCTAACAAACATTATGACAAACATAAGTCAAATATACAAAGGAGAAAACCGATCTGCACCTAAATTTAATAATTTAGATCTTTTAACATTACTAACAACTCCTGCAAATTCCATAAAGATCCACTCAAAATTTTTTGAGTTATTGCATAACAAACAGTATGACAAACACAATTCATACATAGAAACGAATCAAGCGATCTGCACTAAAATTCAACCATTTTTGCCTTTTGACATTATTAACAACTTCTGTAAATTTCATAAAGATCCAGTCAAACTTTTTTGAGTTATTACGTAACACACATTATGACAAACACAACTCAAACATAGACACGAATAGACCGATCGGCACCAAAATTTATCCATTCATGTCTTTTAACATTACCAACAATTCCTGTAAGTTTCATCTCTAGGAAACTTACTGGAATTGTTAGTAATGTTAAAAGACATGAATGAAAAAATTTTGGTGCAGATCGGTTTATTCGTTTCTATGTTTCACTTAAAACTTTATTGCGCCAACAAACATAAAATAAATCAAACACAACAACAAACATACAAACGAACGAACAGATCATCATAGAAATTTGATCATTTACTCTTTGTGATTTACCTAACAACTCATGTAAATTTCATAAAAATCCGTCTACAACTTTTAGAGTTATGTCATTGAGAAAAAAAAGGCAGACAAACAAACGAATGGACGAATCTTCGCCAAAATTTAATCATCTGTTTTTCCTAACATACCTAACAATCCCTGTAAATTTCGTCAAAATCCGTCCATAACTTTTTGAGTTATCTTGGTGACAGACAGGAAGACAGACAGGCCGACAAACCTGACGAAAACATACCTAACCTCCTTGGCGGAGGTAATCAACGAAGGGCAGACAAGGCGTTGATTTTTTTCCGGTAGTAGACATTATTTTTTCTGCTTGCCGTGTTCCTTTTGACGGAGCTGATTTTCTATCTTGACGGCCTCGGCTGATTTCATTACAGCACAAAATTTTCGATTTACTGAAGGCTGGTTGGGTATCATGGATGCGCGGCGGGTAATTCATTTAAATTTAGTGAGACTTGCTACTTTCCAGTATAAACTTTTTTCCGCAAGTAATCCATGATGGGAGACGATTGTGCTTCTTATGCCGGGGATACACATGAATTCCTATTCCCAACAGGTTGCTCGGATGAGCAGTTCGCGGGCCGTTTCGATACATATTAAAAATCGGTAGCATAGATACCGTAGCATAAATGACGTCTGCGTTTCGCAGCTTTGCATCAAGTTGTCTGTGTAAATGTCTAGTGTAACCCCAGCATTACAAGAATTGAAAAAGAGAGCACTTATCTCTTAACAAATTTTGAGGCGGTTATTGTAGCGTATCCTTCAGAAGTATATTAGTGACAAAGCTATATAGTGACTGAAGACGGGTCGTCTCATATGCTTTGCTGTCATTATTGACAACACGGGCATTCTAGTTATATAATATAATTTATTTGCTTCGTGTCACGCTCTTAATGAAATAGGTAGGCGAAAATAGGCCAGGTTACAGATTTTGTAGTTGTGTTGCGTTTTCAGGAGATCGATAAGCAAAAATTAGACCAGGTTGTAGAAGATGATGACGGGTCTTCACAAATTCCTTTGCCATTTTTAACAGCGTGAGCGCTCTACTATTAAGAATAACAGAGTCTTTGGCTACTCTAGAAGCTGATTTACAGTTGTAAGATCTGGGACAGCCCAGAATCTTGTTAGGGTAACTCTCTAGCCTCGTAAGAAGAGACAGACACTGAGGCCCGGCCACACCAATCGAAAAAAGTTGATCTGATATATTTAATCTTGAGGCAGGGCCGCAAGTGGCCGCAGGGGGTACCTCTTGCAAAAAGGCACTTTTGCCGCTGCCCAGCCACCAGTCCTGTGAAATATTTACTGGCGGCATTCGCGTGATACGCGAACGGAACTCAAAATTGGAGCCTGCATTTCAGAGCAGCAATTATTGTGTAGTCTTACAAGTAATTACAGGTCTACGATTGCGCTGAACTAAGCTCAGAAGGTAGCGCGCACACATACACACACACACCTACACATACCTACACACACACCTCCACACACACCTATACACACACACAGAAACCCATGATGCGGTAAGTGTATACAAGTTATTTTTGAAAGGTAAACCTATTCAAAGTCTTGTTAAGATATACATACGGTACTTGAAGATAATTGTACACTTACCGTCAGACATTATTGTGTATGTAATGCAAAGCTATAAAATTGGTACCAAATATTAAGTACAGTTCTAATTTTTATTTGCGTCCTTCATAGATTGACCACCGGTGAGCAAACCAAATCTTGATAGCACTACAGATGCATATTCTACTTCAATGTGCCTTCCAATTAACAAACCGATGAAAACGGATAGGAAGTGCGTATGTAAAGCACAAAATCAGATTACTGAACATAGCGGAAGCTATAAACTGTCAAATCTTTTACTGAAAGCAGCAGTTACGTTGCTACTACTTTATTGTTAGTAACACTTGTTCTAGTAGGATATCTGGGATTGGAGAAAATGATAATCTTTAGTGGAAAAAGAATAGCTGTCTGAATATCAATATCTGTCCATCATGTCTTGAGGCAGGGTAGTTGTTTTAGCGCTTTAGTTGCAACAATCTGCGCTTATAATGCGAGGCCAATTGATCCGAAAGGTGCATGTATCGCTCTTATCGTTAGCTTTGCAAGTTTTTGAATCACTCGCTTGAGAAAAAAATCAAAAGTTCAAGGAAATTATTGTTTTTGCTGCTGCATACATGTTTTATAAATATGGTCTGAAGTCTGCTAGGTGAGGAATATATCCTAATGTATAATGATCAAAATATGTGGCACCACTTACACCCTGAGTCATTGATTTATCAAGCGCAAAGCAACCTAACCTAATCTATCACCTACCATAACCTAGCCGTACTTCTCTGGGTGTCAATTTTTTCGTTGGGTTCCAAACACTACTATTCCTAAGAAGAACCAATTTTCGGTTTGGTGGATTGAAGTTCACCCTTTACCATACTCGTTCAACATTCAACATATAGCGACATTGGACTAGCAGTGTCTGAAACATTACCGCTGGGTCCTCAGAAGCAGCAAAGGGTTAATGTAGCATAACGTGACCCATTAACGCACCCTGGGCAGGTGTTTAGACGATAATAGTGTTATCACTGCGAAAAGTAAATGTTTGGCTTGGGAGTAAAAGGGGTTGTGCGGTTAACCTATAACGCAGGTATCACCACCTAAAAAGCGCCAAGTACGTTTTAGCAAAGTCGCTCGCGCTTCCAAATACTTTTCCCGTAACTGCCGCTGCGGATAGATCCCTGTTCACCTTAAAGTTTTACACCTACTCAAAGTTGAATATTTACAGGGTAGGTGACTATATGTGGTGCGGTCCCGCAATGGTGTTTTTTAACCCCTCGGTAATGAGCTAAGGTGTGAATACGAACAGCTTAAAGGCGATGATGTCTACAGGCATGGGCTGAGTAGTGTATTCATGTATTTTCCCTGCGTGTATGTTACACCTCCTTTTTATGTGAATGGAGCCCATTACTGATGTAATAATGCTATTTATATGTACATGTAGGGGTATTTGTGAGTCTATTGTTTTTCCAAGAAATTATTAATATTATTATTATTGTTGATCCCGTCATTATTAGGCAACAATACAGTCATTGAACTCTCGGCAGCCCTACTGGATTCCAGAGTCTGAGTCCAAACCTAGAAAAATTTGTTTTGTGTCATATTTTTATTATACCATATTTGGAGATTTTGCCAAAGCATTCGATAAAGTAGACCATGGAATACTGTTAACTCAAACTCTTCAACATGGGCATCCGTGGAAAATGTCTTAGATGGATCGAAGCTTTTGTGACAAACCGAACCCAAAGTGTAATTATAAATAACAAAGTGTCTAAAAGACAGCTGGTACTGAGTGGAGTCCCACAAGGCACCGTGCTGTGCTTGGTCCAATACATAAATGATATGGGGCATCAATGCAAGTTTGCCGTTCCCTCATCGTTCGCTGATGACACACGGATATTAGCAGCGGTACAATCAACGGCGGACGTACGGAATGTGCAACTAAATAGACCTATCCAACATCTTTCACTGGACATCGGTAAACAATATGACCTTCAACGAATCAAAATTTGAACTTTTAAGATATGGAAGAAACTTCTCCCTTACTAAATACACGTCCTTCACGACAACAGATGGGAGCGAATTCGAGAGAAAGCAAATTTTAACGGGTCTTGGGGTGAGAATACAACACAATGCCACTTTTGAAAATCATGTGGCTCGAGTTGTTACCGTAGGCAAGAAGTGGAGCGAATGGGTGCTGCGAACTTTCTCGTCACGAGAGGCAGACACAATGCTCACCTTATGGAAACAACTGATACTGTCAAGGATATAATATTGTTCACCTCTTTGGATGCCAAGCAAACGGAAAGACTTTGAGCGCCTCGAGGCTATCCAGAGATCGTTCACTGCCAAAATCCGAGGCATGAAAGATTTGAACTATCACGAAAGACTGGCTCAACTTCAAATGTACTCAACTCAAAGAAGATTCGAGCGCTTTACGATCATATGTTTAGAAAATTCTAGAAAGAATTACTGTCAATGTCAATGGGCGAATCCTGGCCAGACACTCAAACCGTATTGGTCGCACTTGTGAGGTGCGCATTCCAATCAAAACTGGTGGTGATGCGATAGCCACAAAGTATTCTAATAGTTTAGTAGGCCGAGGGGCGAAATTATTCAACAAAATGCCTCGTCACATTCGAAATGTCACCGGTAAAGAGACTGCGAAATTTAAACACTTACTGGACGTATGCTTACTGAAAGTGCCAGATAAACCTGCTGTAAGCGACCACTTGAACTGTGGGGATAACTCGCTGTTCGCCACCCCGCTGGTCACGGACTGCAGCATCACCTCTGCACAAGATGGGCGGCGTGTGTAACGTCACCTGGACCTCATCCGAAGTATCATCAAAGGTATGCTGTTCAAGGTAAAGTCTTAATATCAACGGCAAAGAGTTGAAAAACGTGGCCGAACAGGTCTTCTTTGGCAGTGAGGATTTAACTGTTTCGCTTAAACATAACAATAGTTTTAATGTCCTGAAGAGAGTACATTGGCTTCTAACGGGTTACAAGGCTAAAGAAATTCTTGAGAATTTACTTTGCATGCAGAAATTTAAGTAGTTTGTATTTGAATGAAGCTCATGGCGTAGATGGCAAGACGTACTCGATCTCCAAAAGACTGCATGCACTCTGGTGAAAGAAATTTTGCTGGTGATAGTTAGATGTTGCGACACCTTTGTTATTTACCTGATGACTATTTATATTTCATAGTGCTATGTTCATAGATACGTTTGCTTAGCTTACTATTTTGGTTAGAGTTGGACTGCTTAACCGAGCATGCCACGGCTGGAAGTTTTCAATGTCCCCAGCTCTTGTAACGTAATTGAATAGAATGACTTCGGTACTCGAAAAAATGAAAAAGAAAAATGTGACCGGAAGATAACAAAAACTATTAATTTTCATTGATGCAGTTAGTCAATAGAAAGAGAAATAAAATATCAATAAAGTTTCTTTGCTCCAAGTGTGATGAAGAGCGTCCCAGTCGCAGGAGGTAACCCGTGAAATAAAATGATAGGCAGTAAGTAAATAACAACTCTGTCAGGGAACGTTTTCTCCTCAATAACGGTGATCGAAACCAGCCGATACATTCTAAATGATTTATTGTGTAGAGTAAATTATCTTTAACAAGCGACCATTAACAGTTTTTTCGGTCTGCTGATAACAAGACGGAAAACTTTAGAAGCTCTTCTCTCGAGATCGATCGCTCGAGAGCTAATTAGGCAGAATAAGGGATCTAAAGCCGGTTCCTTTTAACGCTACTTGGGTTCGCCTCTACTCCACGGACGAGAGGCGTAACAGCGAAGTGATGTAGGTGTCTATGAGAATAAGTTTGGGTTACGGTACCTAGTATTGCCGGTACGTCTCACTGAAGACGGTCAACAACGGTCTGTTGAATACGTTCATTGGGAGTGCGAGTCGTCTCAGCGTGACGGAAATTAAGGAGCTGTAGCAGGGAGAAAGATGAAGGGAGTCCTGAGCGTGACGGCAGCCGTACAGCACTGGGACATTCTTTTATCTAGAGTGAACTCGACTGCACTTATATACAGTTCTTATTGTGCACGGCTTATAGATGTGATAAACGGTGAGCAGACTGCGCTTATATATTCAATTGGGAGCAAATTGTTCGCAAAGTGTAGGGCTTAAAACGGGAGGAAAGCGGGCTGCAAGTACGTACAGTACAGGGCTGACAAATGCCTATTGAACGAGTTGTACTTCAAGTGAAGGGTTATAATGGTAGGGTAAACAGGCGGCGCAAGTACAGTACAGGGCTCAAAAACGCTTGTTGAACGATTTGTACTTCAATTGCAGGACTCATATTGCGATAGTGTGCAAATTGTATTTAGATATATATTAGGGAGTTTGCTATGCGTATTAACGGTAAGAATAGTGAACTAATGGTCGAGAGTAAGTATTGACTATTGAGCTCATGTGAAAGTCGTCGTCAACAGCAAGTCCCGATGTTACCAAGACAGTGGCAGTACAGAAAATTGAAATGTGATAGCAATTTGTGAAAAAACATCACTGATCATCCAGAGTTCATACGTGCGACTGCTTACAGCGACCAGAATACAGTTCTCGTCGTCAGTCGACCCTTAGCGGTGGATTTTCGCCCAGTGTCTGAAATGAGTTAATTAACTAACGGTCAACTGAAAGCAGGTAACAACGTGGACAAGACAACAAAAATACACAAATGTCTTCAAGAACCTATTTACATCGCACTCTGTTTCACGTTACTAATGCCCGAATAAATTTTTCATCGAAACGCAGCAGTTTGTTTTGTTTGCCGCTGACGAAGGTTTAAAATTAATGAAAATTAATGTGGGTCATATGAAGTTGTTTTACTTCACCTAGTATCTCAGGTTTACCATACAAAAAAAGCTTCTTATTGTTGGATGACCAGCGCATTTTACGAAGCAGAATGTGGGACAATCTCCCCTGTGTTTATATAAAAGGTCTCTCAGAGAAAGAATTCCCCGCTGAATTCTTCTTGCTAAAGGAAAAGCACGTAAGATTTCGCTCCCCGCCTGTACTGCTGCATAAGAAATAGAATTTTGCATGCGGAAGTGGGAGTTGAGCGGCAACTCAGCAGGTATTCTCCTCGACAAAGATTTTCCCCCGTAACTTATGAAACTCAAGGCCTTGCTCTGCCGCCAGATCTCCTGTGTTCCCTCAGGGATTTGGGATTCATGCTTGCTTTGGAGGATTTTTTTCCTCAGCTTATAAAGCTCTGATTTTCCCAAAGTTGCCGGATTTTTGCACTTTACTCGAATGGAGTCAACGAAAGTCGTGCAGTATTTTTCACGGTGTCTGTCATTTTTTTTTTGTGCCATGTTAGATGTCACACGTGCTTGTCAAACTGCATTTTTTTGGCCCCAATTTCGGGCAGTTTTTTTTATTTTTTTTTTCTAGTCTGGCATGATCTTTATTTCCGTTTTAGCATTATTGTTTATTGCCTTTTTAGGCATGAATTTGCATCGTTTCATTTTCCGTGTAATTCTTGGTACACGATTGTATTATTTACTTTTTTAGCATCAATTATTTGTCGTGTTTATTTTACTAAATACTGTATGCAAATTTATGACTACACGCATTCATTGTGATTTCCAATTGCAAGTGCAAGCAAATCCGATTTTTTATGCTCCTTTCCAGGCAGGTTATGCTTTTTAGCATTTGAGAGGGATACAAATCTTTTAATTAATCCTAATTTTTCCAGCGTTTCACAACCATCATACCAGTTTGATATATCTCAGAGCCACGAGGTTCTCAACCTTTTCTGGGTGTTTGTAGTTCGGCGTTCTTGTCATTAACCCCGTTCCACGTGCGTTTGCTTACTAGTGCATCGCTTGTATTATACCTGTAATAGAAATTTTACATCTACAGAGAAGCGTGGTTCTTGAATATTGTTTAAAAACAGTTGATTTTTACTGCTCAAGCTTGTTTTGTAGCTACAAAGACAGGCTGGTCGAAATCGTCCGCCAGCATAGCGCAGTCAATGTGTTCAATCCATTAATTTGTCACACTCATGTCTGGAAGCTAATGTAATAGGGCTGCCACGTTTAACATCCTTTCTAAGCTCAAAGGAGACTTTCACTAGCAGACGCTCGCCTTCAGCTCATGCTTGCTGATATAAGCTGTTCAGTCTGTGCTTCAAGACCGAATACACTACAGTTTGTCAAGACCCAGCTCAGTAGTGAGCAGTTTTGTTCATGGCTACCGTAACTAAGCTGCCTAATTTAGATACACTGGACAAAAAGCAAAAAAAGCACTAAATTCAGTTGGTATCAAAATATATAGAAAATTTACTTTCTAGAAATCTGGATAGATTCTTTGCATCTAACACGAGATGATTTGATTAGCCCACATTCATTCACAGTTACAATGGCATTTTTTTTAAATATTCAAAGAAGTTCTGTTACAAAAATAAATTTGATAAATGTCCTCCTAATTAAAAACATTGTCACTAAAATTTGAGTGTTGGTAATAATAATAATATCTTGTAATAAGAACTCAATCACTAATACAGCAGCAGGTTCACATATAGTGTTATTTCATTCTTCCATCAAATATCTGTATCCGAGATATTACCTTTCTTAATATTTCGTTGAATTGATAATAGCTAGAAGAGAAAGTATATCTAGATTTGACAAAAAATGAGACTTATCAAGCGGAGGGTTAAAAATTTATAAATGTTTGCTTCCTTGATGGTGAGTAACAACTAAATATTGACGTGACTTAACTCAGCCTTTCTGAGGGTGAGTTGCTTCGTTAGATCAACTCTACCTCCTTGCGCATTCCTATAGTCAGAAACAACAGTTATGTAGCAAGGCAACCCAGCCCGCGTAAGATAAGGATAACTCTTTCGTTACTGATGATATCTTCAGCTCTAGCATAGGTATTAGCTTTGCAGGTCGTATTTTTCTGCAACGGAAAATGATGTCTTCAGTAAGACACAAAAGTTTCCTGCGTTTGCTTACCTTTTGCAGTGCTAATACAGATGGGTGATTCTGTATCCGGTCACTCATAAGAGTTTTCCATGAGCTTATGAAAATATATTCTTTCACATGAGTACAGCTTTCGTAGCGAAAGAGATTATCGTAGTCCAACACGAGACAATTTCTCTCGATCAGGGGGGCACGGAGCTATAGTACAGATTCATGCTAAACGGAATGTAAGTTTTCTCCCACTTGCCAATTATTAAGTACTCCAACGAACAAGTCTTAACTGTTCGTAGTGAAACCAACTGTATTACTTTGTTTCCATTATTTTCCTTTCACTTGGGTTTCCGTTGCAAAGAAGTAGCCGTGACGGATAAGGTTAAATTAAATGTCGTTTTAAAACTCTTTTTCTTTGCATTCTCAAGTTTTGTAAGTAAGTATAAGAGACACGAAACGAACAGTTTCGAAATGCTACACATTTCATTGTTTTGGCTACTGACACTCCAGTTAGTTTGATCAGTTCCACAGGGCTATATAATATAATTTTATGTTTCCGCAATAGAATTAAATACCAATCTCATTCTCTCTTACTACCGTGACGACACTTACGACAGCAATATAAAACTGTATAGCTTTTAGTATTCCATGCTTTTTATCTAAATAAACTCATCATTTCGATAAAGAATGGTCTGTAGAACGGCGGTATCTGGCTACTTCCGAAAGGTGAGGGCGCCCTTTCATTACGTTATACGTATGCACTCGAATGGGTCCCACACCCAGATTTTGCCGCAAACGCGTCCCGGACGCACTGGCAACAAACTCGCCATTGGCTATGTACGTTTGTGTGCGGGCGTCGGTGTATGTTCGGACGGCGTTCAATTTCGTGTGCTGTGCCTGGTCGGTGTATCGCAGATTAGGTTAAGTTAAGCTAGGTAGGGCAAAAAACCAGGCCTTGCCCCCCTAACCTACCCGAAATAGAACCCGAATTTTTTACTAATTTACCCGAAATTATGTTCGGGTATACCCGAAAATTGGGCCTAAAGTGCGAAAAACGGACAAAACTTGTCCGCATGTCAATTTTAGGCGAGGGTGATGTTACCTAACGTTAAGTAACGTTAGGTAAAGTTAGGCTAGGTTAGGTTAGGCTTGGTAGTGCTTACTGTAGGACTTCTGGTGGTTATTGCGCGGCAAGAAAGCTTACTTGAACGCACACCCAGTGATGAGCGTACACAGAATGGCGAGTTCGTTGCCAGTGCGTCCCGCACCATTGCGCGGATTGCTCGCCATACTATGACCGAGCCTCATGCACCTGGTAGCGTTGAAACAGTACACCTGGGATAAAATTCTTCATCGTTCCTTCGTCGAAAAATCTGCCTAGCCTATCTGCCGACGACCAAGCTACCTAGCATTGCCTAGCCTGTTGAACTTGCTGCCGTAACTAAATATATTTTCCACACGCCTTGTGACGCACCCCAAGCGACACTTACGATTCTTCTTTGATATCATCTGTTTGCCTCTTGTGATGCAGCCTCTCAACCCAACTTTTTTTTTTTGTTTAACCTATTCTTCACAGTAAAAACAGAACACAAGGTCACAACATTTTTGAATCTCAAGTGTAATTTCAAATTGATTTCAAAAATACTTCGGATTTCAAGAATAAATCATCTCTGTAGGAAGTTGCCCTAAGACAGCTTGCTTGTGGGCTATCCCGAACTCTGTCAGTGTTCTAATGTCTTTGGACGGTCAGTCGAACACTGTTCTCATCATATTTTCGTGTTCTGCCTATTTCTGGGTTGCATAATCAAATCTCAAAGAGACGTATAAGTTTTGACGATCACTCAGAGACAGACTAGACATATGAGGAAATAATATCTAATATACTAAGAGCACTCTGAGAGAGCATACGTCCGCCAAGCAAGGCAACGGTAGCGAAAACTTCAAATTGGTTCTGAAACCATGATTTTCTTTGCATCAACTTCAAAATATGATCATCTATTCCTTTTGGTAGCATTGACAGCTTCTGAAATTTTCGTGAAGATCCGCTCTCAACCTTTTGAGTTATGCTAAAAAACAAATATTATGACAAACATGAGTCAAACACACAAACGGACGAACCGATCATCACCAAAATTTAATGATTTATGTCTTTTAACCTTACTAACAAGTCTTGTAAAATTCATAAGGATCCATCAAAAACTTTTTGAGTTACTGTGCTGACAAGCACAAAATCAAACACAGCAACAAACCCACGAAGGAAGTAACAGATCATCACGAAAATTTGGACATTTGCTTTTCGTAATATACCTAACAACTCATGTAAGTTTCATGAAAATTCGTCTTTAACTTTCGAGTCAAGGCTCTAAGAAAAAAATAGGCATATAAACAAGCAAACAAACAAACAAACAAGCAAAAAATAAACAAACAAGCAAACAAGCAGGTAAGCAGGCAAGCAGGAAAGCTGGCAACCAGGCAAACAGGCAATCAGGCAAGCAGGCAAGCAGGCAAGCAAGCAAGCAAGCAAGCAGGAAAGCAAGCAAGCAAGAAAGCGAGCAAGGAAACAAATAAACAAACAAACAAAATACAAATAAAGCAAAAATCAAACAAACACCAAGCAGTGTAGTTGGAGCGGGAGAGAGAAGAAGAAGACGGATCAAGGTGGCCTAGGAAGCTTTGGTCGTTAAGAGCTTGCAACTCCTGGAGGAGGAGTTCTTAGTTGTGGAGGATGTCTCTCCCAATGTATGTCAAGCCGATTTTAAACGCGTTTACTGATTCCGCACTCACAACGTCGGAAGGGAGTCTATTCCAAATGCTTACTATGAAATACGGAAAGAACTACTGACTTAAGGTCGTTCTTCGAGCTTTATGCTTGAGTCTTTGACCGTTGTTTCGCAAGCGATCATTGAGGTCGCTTTCAAAGAAGCAAAAGTTCAATACAATAGAGCAACTGTTAGCATGATTAAAGATGCCATATTATCTGAAAAAAATACGAACAAATTTAGTCTACATATTAATTAGTGCTGAACTTTAAACTGCGATGTTTATTGTTGTTTTGTGTATTTTAGTCACACCACGTCTTAAAGAAAATATGTATTTAAGTATCATCGAAAGTAGTTTATTAGGTACAATATACAAATATTAAAACCACCGTAAATTTACTGCTGTGCTGTATATCATGATTTATAACCTAAAACTTAGCGAAATTTAGCATCTTATGACAATATTGCCAGTACGGAGTTTCACACTGGAGCCACTGTACATGTATGCATTATATGTTTGTTATGCCAAGAGAAATGTGGAACCCATGCACGGGTAGTTTCCACCCTGGACAAAATACTGAAAAAAAAGAAAAGCAGAGGAAGAATCAAACAAAATATCGTCCGTGAAAGTTATTAAAAAAATAGAGGAAGAAAGCGCAGTGGGTACAGAAGAAATATCTAAGGCTAAGATTACTGGGTTCCCCATGGGTTGGGAGGACTTCCCGAAATATTTTGTCAATATTTAATGAACCAATAAAATCTGAGTTACCATAGGAGTGGCACTGATCGATATCGACAGAATAAAATTTGAGTTTTCGTAGGAATAGCAGCAATTGAAGCGCATTCTTGCTGTGTGTATTCTTATTATAACACATGATAACATGTGCTACGTGTTATGACACTATCATATGTGTAAACATAAGGGTACAAAACAATTTAGCTGCTTCACTACACAGATCAGGGAGGATTGTTTAACAGAAAAACGTAAGAATTTTCAGGGGTTCCTCCTACAAGCAGGAACATTTCCTCGGAAGAAACGTGTTGTTGCCCGCACATACTGCGAAGACAACATCCTAGGTAATCACTACGCGCCAGCACAGCAAGAATCAATACGCGGCACCCAAGCCACCTGTCGAATAGGATGTTGGGAATAAGGTGGATCACCTGTAATTGCACCCAAGAGCAAAAACCAAGAGCGCTGCTGCGTAAAAAGAAAGCAGCGTTCCATTAAAACGTCCAAGCGAGTCAATTCTCAGTGCCTGCGAGCCATACACGCGGGGGTGCTTCTCTCGCACGGAAGTGGCCTCTTCCTGATCGGAAGGTGGAGTCGCTAACCTGCAATTTTTCCTGATTAATATGCCTACTGTGAGACAATCACCGAACTGCCGGTGGAGAGAAGGCAAAAGTTAGCTATTCCACGCCCTGCCTGCTGTTATGATAACTTGATACGTGGAGGAAGGTAGAAAGAGCGAATGGTAGGTTCTAATAGAAGATATTTATTAAACCCTATCAATGATAATCACCGAAGTCGACACAGAGGCGAGGGTTCGATGTGACAGAGCAGAAGTTAGTTATTCTACGCTCTGTGTTGTTAGTAACTTGATAGTTGGGGGAATGTGGGGCTGGTTACTTGCACTTTTTTAATACCTTGCGTTACCTTGAGTTACCTTGAGAGTCTTCGGAAGAAGTCCAGGTGACGTTTCTCACATCACCTTACGTGAGTGGAGTCACTCTGCTGGGTGTCTTCTGTGGTGCCGCAGTTTGAAACCAAAGAGAGAGCCAGCAACGAATTATCTCCACAGTGCACGTAACCGCTGACCGCTGGTCTATCTGGTATTCTTCTTAAATGTGAATCCAGCAAATTTTTGAACTCTACAGTTTTGATACCAGTGGCGTTTCGAATATG
>LQNS02000211.1:10831586-10857529 GCA_001587735.2 Parhyale hawaiensis | reverse complement strand
TAAGTAGATTACGTCCACATTCTTTCCTTGGCACAATGTCTCTACGATGGAGTCATAATGCTCCAACAATTGTGAAGTAGTGGAACGTTTATGTCGAAAACCGTGTTGTTTTGATGTTAGTACTTCATTACTCTCTAGATGGTGCACTAGGTGTTTGCGGAACACCCTTTCAAACGTTTTCATTACGTGGCTCGTTAATTAATGAGACTGGTCTATAGTTTGCTGGATCTGTACTATTTCCGGCTTTTGGGATTGGGGTAATGATTAAGTGTTTATAGGCGCTTGGTATAACACCGTCGTCCAATGATTTACGCCACATGATGTAGAGCGGGTAAGAAATGCTTAGTTTGTACATTTTGAAGATTTTTGCAGAAACATCATCTGGTCCTGAAGCACTGTTTACGCTAATTTCATCGATGGCTAATTCAATGCTTAATTGTGTTAATTCAATATTCATTAGGTAATTATCAGTTACTTCTAATACCTGAACATCAGGGTTACTGGTCTTTTTGCTAAAGACTTTCTGGTATTGACCGCTCAGTATTTCACTCATCTCCTGATCATTATCAGTCATTGAGCCATTTTCGTCCAATACCGGTCCTATTTTTGTTTCCAGAGATGCGTAATTTGATGCATAAGAGAAGAAGTACTTACTGTTTTCTCTTATCTTCTTGATGGCTTGCAGTTTTTTTTCCTGGTTCTCTTCATCATGAGATATTGCAAGTTTATGTTCAATCTCTTCCAGTTTTCGCTGGCATTCAGTTTGTCGCTGTAATACACACGATGACTTTTGGCATTTGATCTATTTTGCTCTTTTATTTAATAAGCTTTTGCGGATTTTATGGTGGCGGTTTTTGGGACATTTCCTTCTAGCCGGTGGTAGGTATTTCTCGCACTTTTCCAACAGAACGTTTTCAAAGATTTCGTTCATTGTATCACTTTGAGTTGAGTCATTTAGAAGAGCGTCCCAGTTCACCGACCGCAGCTCATCGTTCACACCTTCCCAATTCATTTGATTATTGAAAGCATTTAAATCTCGTAGACTATTTATTTTATTTTGCCCATTACACTTTGAGCCACTTGCTTCATAGCTACAGAACTGGGTTGTAATATCAATGAGTTTGTGATCAGACAAAGCTGTATCTTGGGTGATGATATTCTTTATAAATTTGGTATTCTGTACGAATAGGAGATCTAAGATGTTGTCCTTCCTTGTTGCCGAAGTGATCATCTGCACTAAAGAAAGTTGTTCCATTACCTGTAGTACTGATAGTGCTTGTTCTCTTTCATAGGAATTAATTGGGACAATTAATAAGGTTGGAGAGAAAAGAACAAAAGTTAGCATTGCATATTTCTACATTTGATACATGAGAGATGTGGGTTGTGACAAATACTCTTGTCAGGGTAAAATAATACACTTACCTAAAATGAGATAGTTCTATAGGTTGAAAATCCAATTAACTAAGAAGAGATGTTATCAGCTGCGACAATCTTTCACGCTTCTTTATTATTGTGATATTAGAGAAGGCAAAGGGGAAACGCTGATCCATGAGTACAGAGCTAAATTCTACAAACATTTACAATGAATTGTTCGCACCATATTCATTGAGAAATATTTATTATTATATGATATACTACGTGCCCTTAACTCTTTGTAAATTAAATGTTAATTGACGTCAGGCACGTGAGCCAATTGATATAAACGAGCAGACGCCTCATAGCTAGCTGGGATATGTCCCATGTACGTATGAATCGAGTCTCACGCTCCTTGTACATGACAATATTTCGTTACCGGAACACGACTGTACTTTGCTAGGCTTGAGCCCATGTATACGATCGTATATCGTTCACTCGATGGCTTACGAGTTAAGAACAAAATCTTTCTTTATAAGATACGGGAGACTCGACCTTATAAACTGCATTACGCTTTGACATATCGATAAAGGAACGTCCGTGCAAAAGAACAGTAGATCGGATCTGCACGACACACAACTTCGATATTCCTGTTACTTAGTTAGTTGGCTGAATGTGAGATGCCATCGAGCGACACAGCAGAATTAAGTTGAACGCTCTCTTGACTTGCACTTAACAAGTGGGAGAAGAATACCAATTTAAGCATCAGACGTCGGAAAACGGCATTTTATGGAGCAAGATTAAATCTTCAGGAAGCCTGAAAGTTGATAAAGCGATGTGAAGCCAACGCACCCGCCTGAAGTTCCAAACATGTCAACTCCGGAAGGCTTAACGCGACCTTGTGAGCTAAGCGATGACATCTTCCAGTCTACATATTTCTGTCCACTACAGCGGCGGTCAAAGAGATAAAGACAAGGGACATGTACTATGTGAAATAAGGAGGGGATGTCATATGTCAGGGATCGCTGAGAATGGGAACAGCAAGACGGGCAAGAAGATGGAAAACGGAGACAAAAAAATAAGAAACAAAGAAAGAATTGCTGCCTTTTTCACGTCATCGTTAGTCGCATTTCAAAACAAAATATCAAACTGACTAATAAACACCCTCATGTGTTTAAAAATGTAATTATTCATATACTAGTGGACCGCGCGTGAAAAAATTCTCACAATAATTGATATTTACCTCCGCCAAGGTGGTTATGTTTTCGTCGTGATTGTCTCTCTGTCTGTCACCATGATAACTCAAAAAGTTAAGAACCGATTTGAATAAAATTTACAGGGATTGTTTGGTATGTTAGGAGAAACAGATGATTAACTTTTGGTGAAGATATGTCCATCCGTTTATTTGTTTGTTTGTCTGCCTCATCTTCTTATTGCCTTAACTCAAAAAGTTATCAATGGATTTTGATGAAATTAACATGAGTTGTTAAGTATATGACAAAGAGTAAATGACCATATTTTAGTAATGACCCGTTTGTTCGTTCGTTCGTTCGTTTGTCACTATTTTTAATTTTATGATTGTTAGCACAATAACTCAAAAAATAATGAATGAATCATTATGAAATTTATAGGAGTTGTTAGTAATGTTGAAAGACATAAATGATCAAATTTTGGTGCAAATCGGTTTGTTCGTTTGTACGTTTGACTCATGCTTGTTTTATAACGCTTGTTAACTGTATAACTCAAAAAGTTATGAACGGATCTTCAAAAAAATTGCACAAGCTGTTATTACTATCAAAAGGCACAGATGATTAGATTTTGAGTTTATACAAAGAAAATTATGGTTTCAGAACCAATTTGAAATTTTTGCTACCGTTGCCTCGCTTGGCGGAGGTATGCACTCTCAGAGTGCTCTAGTTTTTATTAAAATCGGCCATTCCGGAATCTTCTCTTCTCTGACTTGCTTCATTTTCTTCATTAATTCTTTGTCGGGCTTTCAACCTCCGGATTTTTTTCTCTCTGAGTTGTCGTTTCCTCATTTTCCCGCTCACGCTTATCAGTAGCTCTCATGCACTTCTGTTACCTTCCTGCTTTAGGTTTTTTTTTTTTACTGTATCGCATAGACGATTCATCTCTCTCTGTGCATTCGTGGCATATCTTCAATCTTGAGACTGTAGTAGTTTCGTACTACTTATACGTTTCTTATCTTCCTTCTTGATTAGGCGTGCGTCTTCAATAGTGAGAGGCAGAAAAAAAATTTCAGTAAAACACTGCAATAAACTTGAATGTAACTCCAGCCAGCTTGTATGCATATCAGCGCTCCGTAGCCAAGATACGGTCTTGTGAACTTGAATATCTGCTTCACTGAAATTTTGAAACTTTGGGCTATGAAACAAAATTCGCGCCTTCAGAAAACGACAGAGTGAGGGATGATATGCGTGGTATGGAGCTGAAGGAGCATATGGTATCAGACAGAAATACATGGAATGGAACGATCTCATTCAGCGACCCTCCTTTGAACGGGAATAATAATAATAAGAAGAAGAAGAAAAAGAAGAAGAAGAAGTGAAAGACAGTAAGCTAGAAGAAATAGTTGTCTATTGCCCGTGAAAAATCACTCCCTCCAGAGCGCTTCGTTGACCATCTGGCGAATTTATACGTCATGACCTGAGAGAAAAAAGTTATAAAATCGGACTCCAGAAGCTACATGCATAGTGTTCCGATTTCAAGAAGTGTTTCAAGCAAGAAGTGTCTTCAGATAAAGGGATGAGGATCATCCGTTTCTATGGAGTTTCAATAAAGATAGGCGAAAAATAGGCCGGGCTAGCATTCATCTTCTGTTCTGAAGTACGCGTAATAGACAGAAATTAAACCAGGGAGCAGAAAATGGTTAAAATGGAAAAATTAATGTTGTATTAATAAAATAGAATGCACTACTTGCTTTGCCATTGGTGAAACCTAAACATCGAAGATATTTTCAGCTTCTCTTACCGCTCTAGAGGAGCTTGATTTTACGTTATCTTTGCATTGATAGCACATTTGCTTTCAGTTCGCGATGTACAAATTAAGAAGCTGATCAATGAAGCACAGGAGAAGCGTTGTTTTTTCAGTAGATAGAGTGATTATATTTTCCAGCCTACATTCTTCGACGAAACAGTTTCCGCTTGAGGGCAAAAATTTTGATGTACTGAAATTATATCATCGTGTATACAGGATACACAGCTAAAATTTAAATTCAGTGAAGTTCAAGTGTTTGCTAATAAAAACTAATTTCTATCGCACGTGAACTAAGGAAAGAAAAGAGTGTACTTCTTAATTGAATGGAAACAGAGAGTACTAATGTCTTACGAACATTTGAGTCAGCCGTTGTAGAGTATCACCAGTGAAAAAGAGTCATCACGAATTCCTCGCTTCCATTTTTGACACTATAGGCGCTCTAGCAGTCAATAAAGAAAATTTTTGTGTCTTTCTACTAAACAATTCACTCTAGCAACCATTCAAACTTTTATGGTTACCTAAAATAAGGAACACAGCTTAGCAAATCATCATCCCCCAAATAAAAAAAACTGCAAAAGACTGTTCATAAACTGGCATTAGGTCTTCATATAAACGAGAATTACTTCAAGTCCATCACAGCTTGGCTGTGCGGTAAAGTTGACATTACCTAGCAAAGTTTCAGTTTATTCTACTCTGGTTTGAGAGACAGTTCTGCATCAGAAACGCAGGTCACACTGGCATTTTGTCCTCGAATGAACAAAATTCACCACACGAAGTTCATCATTGCTATTGGCATTTCAAACAAAACGTAGTTTCTGTTCAATTCTATAGAGGTGCGAGGAACAACAACTCGGCAGAATTTCGACGCGTCGGGGCGGACAAGCCGTGAAACGTCGGGGGCTGCCGGGGCTGTCGGTCGCTGTCGCTTATCGCGCGAGCTTCCGCGATCGTAGCTCATAGCGGGGAGCTTCCGTCCCCCAGCCCGTCCGTCTCCCGACCGTACGTACAGGCGCTCCTCTAACGACCTGCTGTATTGCCAACATGCAAGCACCCACTTTATTACTACACAGTGTTACGTAATTAAGAGAAAAGCTTGGCTAATGTGCTGTTAGGTAATAGCGATGAATGAAGGAAATTCTATAACAGGATGAAGTGTATGGCTCGGTTATCACACGCACAAATGTGTATAGGGTCATTGAGAACTTTTTTTTTTGTGGAGAGAGGAATGCAATCTGGTTTTGGTATATTATGGCCTGTTTGGCCTGTGCACGACTTAAATTTAGCAGCGAACTGTTTAGAAAATATGTGCTATGGCAGGTGCTAGGCAATTTGTTATTTACTAGGAAGTTGTTTGTCTGCAACATTGAAATGAAGTGATGAAAAACGTTTCGCAAAAATATCTGGAACGGTTGATAATCAACTGTCATGATGTTCTCAGTGAAACTGGCACAGGTATGATATCATTACTCTTCAAGCAATTATGACCCTTTAATGGAATAAATTTTTAAAAATCACTTCAGTATGGTATGAACAATCTCCAAACACTAGGCAAACGGTGGGCGAACGCACTCGTGTTAGTTCTTTAAAATGTTAACAGTGCTGCTTTTTCTTATATTGCAATAAGATGATTTCCCTTATACAGCGTCCATTGAGCACTAAAAGCCAAACTGAACAGATTATGATCTTTGAATTACCGCCATCGTGACATTGCTTACATTCTAAATTCCACTTCCCTTCAGCGACAAGGTAGTATGTGAAGGATAGCAAGCGAAGTGCAATCAATACATAACTGCTTAACAATTTGCACCCTATTGGTATAAGATAGGAAATAAGAAAATCGCGTTAATGATGACTCATTTACAGAACGAATGTACTATAAATAAGTTTCCCATAGTAATGTTTTTTTTTCCTGAAATAAAAATCTAAGCTAATTGTCTAATACCTCTATTGAACTTCATATTTTCCCTGCACATAACGGAGATGTAAAACCTGAGTGTTTCTCTTACAGCGGTAATAATAGACGTCGGGGATTTATTTATTTGAAAATAATTAATTTTCTTCTTCGACACAAAGAAAATAATTCTGTTAGAGAAAACTGCTTGCAAATTCCTTGACGTATTGTCGACAGAAAAACATACTCCTCCAGAAAAAACAACTATATTTAGGTTCAAGTACTCTGTTTGGCCTCATGATATTTGTTGCGGGAATATAAGTTTTATACAAAGCTTCCCCGAAAGTGTGTCCACGTACATTATGTAATTTTCGTTCCTCAAATCTGGATGAATTTTGAATCGGACATACAGGGACGATACGAGTAACATGAATACAGGTACATCAACGACTGCAATCATGATTTTACTTTCAAAATTGAGAGAGCGGCATTTTCAGTTTATGATCTTTAAAAGTATAGACATATATTAAATATTCCGACATTGTCTCAATTTGAGCTATCATTAGATATCTTGAATGCTCCATGTAACACCCATCACACTACCGACCTCCTGGCACTGGCACTAATTACCGAATTTTTGTCACCGATGGGACACTCAAAAGCTATGAGCATGTTCCTAAAATACTATGTTCCACACCCACAGTTTTTGTTTTGTTCAAAGTTGGTAGAAAAAAGTGACGACATGAACTAGACAGGCAAAAAGAAAAATACACATTTGGTAGCAACGAAGCACAAGGACGAAACACGAAAAAAGAAAAACAGACTCTGCAGGACCGGAAAGACGCCCAGAGGGGCAAACTAAATTTAAAGTATAACCAGTTGAATTCCCCCCCCCCCCTCCCAGCCCTTCTTCGTGGCGCGACTCCCCATACGTAGGACGAACACACGCACATAACCGTATGTCCCCCACCGAACGATCGCCACGAATGGTACAGGGCTGAGAAACTCAAACATTAGGAAGGGAATGACTGGAGAGCACAAACATGCGGACAGCAAACTTACGATATAATTGCACAGGTGGGGCGATGGAAGTGCAAGTCATGGCAGCAAGGAGGTGTTACTCAAGCGGTAATTATAGTGCTAGAGTGGAACAACTTCATGTTATTGGCCTGAACCTTGTATCATCCTCCATTGAGTCTTTCAGTATTTGTCAAAATTGTTTGATGATGGCAAGAAGATGGGACTCTCGATTACAAATGGAGTATACTTATTATGAATTTTAACCAGATATTATGGTACTAAGATAAGCAACACATATATGAAAATAATTTACATCTTATACTGCCTACGAAGCCTTCGAGCTCTTTGAGAAATGGTTACAGTACGATATGGAAATGCTTGCTGTATGATAGGATAGGTGGGTAACAGCAAAATTAAACTTTTTTGTTTTCTGGCCGCAAGCTGTTGATGAGAATTGACCTGCCTTATGAGGAACTAAGGTAGCGAAAATCTTTCTCTGTGTCACCCTGTGTAACTTGGGTCCACTCATCTAGCTATGCTGCTCACCCAAAAGTGGACTGTACACCTAACCTCCAAAAGTGGACTGTAGACCTAACCTCAGTGTTGATGGCATGGTTCTCTCTTTTTTTACAGTGTATACATACATATTGTAAATGTACAAGAGGGTGACGAGTTGACGGTTGAAATTGAATAAAATGATACAGGTAAAATTGCATATTTCTTCTCCCATCGAGCTTGATTGCACTGATAATGATCACTGTGTGGGAATGAGCGGGAGAATGAATACCAAAATATGAGGAGAATGGCGTCCGCACATTACTGGTGACAAGAAGATTACATGATGTTCCGAGATAGCCTTCGATACACATTCACTGGCTGTCGCCAACACCTCGCATTATCTGTCGAAATTTGTGCACGCACGACGTAACGATCACTGCAGTGTGGGTTTCTACTCCAACAGCAAAAGAAGCGTATTGTATAGCATTGGTTTCCGATATCAAACCAGCGATAGTGCAGTGACACATCTCATTCGGTGAGTCAACAGCATCGATTAAGTTCTGGTATATTTCAATTATTGCCCTCATTATTGTACTTAACCACCAATACTTTTCGAAATAAATTTGGTTAAGAATAGCTCTACTGTAGTTGAAGATGGGGGCAAGGGAGGATGTAGAAGAAAATGAACCCTACAGCTATGAATAATTTCAATTAACTACTTCCATCAGACACTATTTAGCCAAAGTGCGTGTGTATTTACATCTTTGTAAAAAAAGAATTAAAACCACGAAGAAAGTTATCTTTATTTATCTTCGATAATTTCCAGCACACTGCGCAAATGTTAACGTTCTAATTTCGTTGAGCTTAGACTTATCAAGAATATTTTGTTGGCACACGCGTCCGTGCGCAGTGAAATATTCAGTATGAGCTTGCATGCATATCCAAGAATACAGTTGTTGCTTTCGATCTGCAACAAGTGCTTGCTTATGAATAATTTAATGTTCAGATGATTTCTCTATTCGCTCTGACCGGCAAAGCATTTCGCTGCCTTCTTGTACGTAAGGAATAATAAATGGTCAGACTTTCACTGTACGCACCCAGTATTTGAATGCGCGCGCGAAATTGATAAATGCT
The DNA here is from genome assembly GCA_001587735.2 of Parhyale hawaiensis. Taxonomy (NCBI): domain Eukaryota; kingdom Metazoa; phylum Arthropoda; class Malacostraca; order Amphipoda; family Hyalidae; genus Parhyale; species Parhyale hawaiensis. The sequence goes on along the minus strand of LQNS02000211.1, from coordinate 10,848,636 downwards.
TTTAACAATCTTTTTCGTCAATTTTGACTGCGCCGAGGTCAACCAGAACAAATCTAACATTTGCGTCTAGTATATAGACCGTCTTAAAGTTAAGAAAAAAAAAATGAATGGGCTCAAACTCAATAAATAGGATTGAAAAGTTCAACAGGATTTTTACTAAAAGCCCCGGGCAGGTACTACTTGCGATGCGTCCAAAAGAAAGAAGGAAAACTTTTTACAGGGCTGCCACAAATTATCTGCTCGTTTGAAGACAGTTCCTGGAAACATTTAACATTTAAAAACTAAGACAACTAATAAAATAAACGAGATAAGTACTCTGAGATCGCATACCTTCGCCAAGCAAAGCAATGTTAATGTAATATTAAAGAAAAATTGGCCCTGAAACCAGGAGTTTTTTTATCATCACCAAAATTAGCCATTTGTGCATTTTCACATTCCTAACAGTTCTTGTAATTTTCTTGAAGATCCGTTCCTGGCTTTTCAGTTATGTTCAGACAAACATTGAGACAAACACATGGCGGATCAACAGATCATCATTCTGAATTTGACTAACAATTTCTGCAACTTTTATGGATACGTTACTATTTTTTTGGGTTATGTTACTGACAAATATAAAACAAACAAACGAACTAGCAGATCATCAGAAAAATTTGGTCATTTCCTCTTTTTAGCATTAATAAATAACACAGTCTGTAAGTTCATAAACATCTGTTTCTAACTTTTGTGAGTTATGTTGCCAAGAAGAAACTGGTAGACAAACAAACAGTTTATCGGATCTTCAGAAAAAATTATTTATCCGTTACTCTTAACATTTCTAATAATCTCTATGAATTTCATGAAGATCCGACAATAACTGTTCGCGTCATCTGGGTTACAGACCGATAGAAGGACAGACAGACAAATGCCTAGAAAAACATGACCTCCTTGGTGGATGTAAAACTGGTTCACTGCACCAGGATTTCATAAAAGTATTATCCAATATTTAGGGTGAAACAAAGCCATAAAATACAAACAAAGACGATCATATTAATGCAGTGGATACTAAACGTTATAATGGCATGAACGTTTGGGCATTCTTGCCACGTAATGCCATGTTGATATTAATATGTCTTTTCGAAGATTATAAGTGCCTGTACATTCTACGCTTCTAAGTTTCAAATTTCTCTTAGAAATATATTTCTATGGAAAGTGCTTGCTATTCTGTCTGATTTCGAAGAATTAGTTTCAATTAATTATAAAGTTCATGGGTTAGTAAAAAAGCAACATGGATCTGCTCAGCTGGGCGGGCACAGTGACTTCAGAAGGCAAGGTGATGAAGAGCAATGAACAGTCAAAGTTGATATTTCATTTTCTTAGCATAAAAATGTGTATTTTCTCGGATTGATTGAAATTCAGACTCATGCAGCAGTTCTTAGTATTCGTCATAACTAACAGAGGTTTCAGGGCAATAACATAATTGACGCAGTTGTTTACTGGTAAAAGTTAAGGGGATGCCATCGCTTTCAAAAGGACTGCCCGCCTCAACCAGGAGCTATTCCAAAAGTACCTGAACGCGAAAGATAGAATGAACATACAAAATTGCATGCCGTATTCGTAGAGCAGCAAAGCCATGGGTCGCAACGTAGCCTCGTCTTCTGTTAGAATCCTAAACGACTTTTATAGTAACGCTCTGCAAGTTTCTTTAATAAAGCGAACTAACTGCGAACTTTACGCTATGCGATGCCATCCATAAATGCATGTTTTAATGAAATTAATTTTACATAAGTATGGTGCATCTCTTGCTGTAAAAATCCTTACGGCAAGCAAGGACAATAAGACGGTTCATCACAAATTCAGTGCCATCTCCTTTGATGGGTGATTTTGCTAATATATAAAAATTTACCTACAGCCAGTGCAACCGACCACATCTCGGACACGCGGCTGAAAAACGAGGAACCTATATCTTTACTACACTTAATTGTCGACCAATTATAGCTAAAAGATTATTTTTTACTGCATTTTTTGTTACCGCGAGAGATGCGATCGTACTGCTCTGCCGATTGCGAATTGACAGCCTTCATTCCTATTGATATTTAAAATTACAGTAAAGCTGGCCAATATACATTGCATCCTACAAAGTAGCATCACGGGCAGCAGCAGCAACAATACAGAGCTTAATGCGCAAATTGATTTTTTTTTCTTGACGGCGGGTTGCACTACATAGTTTATTACCATTTTTTTCTGACACGTTTCCCATTCTATATACTTTGTAATTAGACAATGTAAAAGAAGGGCTCGTCAAGTAACACAGCACAGTAGATAAATTAACGGGCTTTCCATTGAATCTTCTACAGGCTCAGCTTTTAAGAGTAGGCAGAACTCCGACAACAGTTGATAAAGGCTTCAAAACTGAATTTAATGCAAAAGATTTTTTTTCTTTTGGGACTTCAAACATTTGGAGCGTAGGATCTTGACTTCACCTGAAGCAATGAGGTATCCACTGCTGAGTCTCTTAATCTTGTTTCTACAGAATTATGTGTTAGCCGCGGTAGTAGAATATTCCCTACGAGTATGAGGATGACGGAGTGATGATGTAAGTAAGTTTTGTCGCGCCGTCGCTTTTGACACCAACTGCGTACTCGCTATGGAGTGTATGTAAAGTATAGAAGTAAAGCCAGGGTCACACTCGGGTCGTTTATTAATCTTACGTTGTACGCTTTTGTTACTTCCTCGTAACCAACAAAAAGTGCGCAGCACTCGCAATTTGCAGAGATTTCATTCCAAAATAATTTTACCGGCGACACTTGCCAGACGCCGCAAGCATGACGGCTCACATCTCAGCATTTGCAGTACTTAGATGGACCAAACAGCTATAGTGTGAACCCGCTTTAATACACCCGCCTTACAGGTGAATTTTACATACTGCAATAGTCCCACTACGGGTTCGTTGCCGTAAATGTTTGCAGGCGGGGGGGGGGGAGGTAGCTACGTAATGGATATAGTCTCACATATTTCTTGGATCATTTTATACGTTATTCTTTTGGGAGAAGCAACTCCCCCTTCGCATTGGGTATCTCAGGTCACTCCGACACTGCTAAACTTCTAAGATCGCATGATTGAGCCTCGGTGAGGCATAGAACCTCACGCAAAGTAGACTTGATAGCGGTGGCTGGTATAATTTGAGTGCCACATGTAAACTTTATTGGAAGTTGAGGGCACTTGCGTAAATTGTACAAGTTACAAGTACATGCACCATACTAATATTGCAGCCCATGTTTTGCCACTGAGCTATATTGATTTTTTTATTTCAACTAAATTGCATTTGACTACATCGCTTTTGCGTTTGAAACGATGCCTACGTGAATTAGTGAATTTGACAATATTGTAAAATTGAGAAGGCGTTAGCTGCAATATCAGTGAAAGCGTCCCCATCGCAGTCCACTCAAGATATCTTCAACTTTTCGAAGTGTTAGACGAACCAGCTAGGCCGAAGCTACACTCTACTAGCAAAGCTTGGCGAGCTACATAAACAGCGATCGGAACCCATAAATTATGGTTACAGATACAGAATACTTCCTATTCGTTAGATAGGATGTCCGGAGAGCCATTAACTATACATTTCCGCTAGCTCGATAAGGCAGTCCTGCTGTCTCTTGCATACTAAGCAGCTCATTACTAAAGCAAGTCAAAGAGCTAAAACACCTTTCTGAACTGATGAATTACTTAGCTCTTTAAATCCCAGCTTCTCCAGCATCAACAGAAGCAATATTCGTTCTCGAAGCTAACATATTGTACATGTTTAGATTAATTATGAGCTTTGTCCGGAATCTTGCATATCTTTAGTATGTAGTTACGCAATAATTAATTTCAGAGATCGCTTAGGATATAAAGAGTCGGTTCGCTCTGTTTTTCATACCCAAAACTGCGCTGGCGTGGAATATATTGCCGGAATTTGTGTTCAGACAGGAGGGTTTGCACGCGTTTAAGTCAACAGAGAAAGTCTTTTGAGGAATTTTTCTAGGAGCGTTTTGGGTGTCTTGGGGGTTACTGAATATTACATCTGTCACGTGATCCCTTGATAGCTTGACATTGGCTATAATAATGATTGTAGTAATAATAATATTAGTGATAATAATACATTAGAGGAACGGCTTCAAATCGCTGCGCGGATGGAAGCTCAAGTTGCCTCTCCATCCGCTGACGAACCTGCAATCCAGGTTCCAACCCGACCTGTGACCCAGCCTAGGTCCCCACCTGTGGAACCTGTTAGGCGGCCCTCTGCTGACCCAAACCGGTCGCCCTCACGTGGGCCTAGGCACTTACCGCTGACCAGTTCAAACAGCGACGGCGCCTCGATCGAACTAACAAATGGAAGAGCATGAAGATATCCGGCCAGTACCTCGAAGCTGTTCAGGACAAAATCGTACCAGACTCTTGGAACTGGCTTCTGAGGGGTGAGTTGAAACGGGAAACAGAAGGCACCATCCTGGCAGCTCAAGAGCAAGGCCTCAGAACCAGGTATCCCCAAAACAAAATCGACAAGAGGAACGTCCCTAGTACCTGTAGAATCTGCAGGAGCTCGGACAAAACCATCAGCCACGTGATAAGCGAATGCGGAATGCTGACGCAAAAGGAGTACAAGCGCAGGCACGATAAAGTTGCCCGACACCTTCACTGGACCCTTCTGCGGATCCATAAGTTCCCGGTCAGTGAGAGGTGGTACGAGCACGAACCCGCGCCCGTGATTGAAAACGAAGCCGTGCAAATCTACTGGGACAAGCGGATGGAAACTGATCGAGTACTTCACGCCAACCGACCGGACATCGTCGTCAGAGACAAACAGGAGAAGTCGGCCAAACTGATCGACGTCTCAAACCCCTTCGACTCCAGAATCATCGTCAAGGAAACTGAGAAGAAGGAAAAGTACCGTGACCTTGCCATCGAACTCCAGAGACTGTGGCAGATGAAGGTCGACGTCGTTCCAGTGGTCATCGGAACTCTGGGGGCAATGTCCGAGAATTTCAAGACAGCCCTGCGAGAACTGAAGTGCGGCCATCTCCATCCAGGAACCCTCCACCAGAGCCGGGGCTTGGAACAGCGCACATCATTTGCAAAGGGCTCTGAACCTTAGGTTGCGGGATGTGACCCGGCGCCAGAGTGTAGAGCTGAACATCGCTCAACCGATCCAATTTGGGTCGTGAAATCCCCTCAATAATAATAACAATGATAGTAATAGTTGCGTTAACAAGGCAACGCTGGTATTTATTGGGTTATGAGTTAACTCTATAGCACCGAGAGTTAACTATACTTGACACTGCAAAAATGATATTCCTACGGGATATCAATTCTTGGACGGCGTACCTGAGCTATGTTGCTACTTAGCATTGCGTTGCAGAAGCATTACAGTGGCCTGGCCAGGGTCGGGTCGTCAAAGGCTTCGTAAAGTCACGGGTACTGTAAGTGTTCACCGGAGTCGGGACAAGAATTTTGAAACACAACGGCTAAATTCTGACGGTCTGCTGTTATATTTTAGCTATCCAGCAACATTCACACGAATGATTGTATAATGAATGGAGGTTAAATCAACTGTGATCTTAATTGTTCTAAGATCTGCGTAATTATGGGACAAAATTTTATGCGTTATGTAGGTACTTCTACCCGGAGCTGATATTCAATTTACTTGTACAGAAACTTAACGGTGTTTGGGAATTTACGAAGTTCTTGTAATTTAAGGGTTGGGTTAATGTGAGCTGCGGTTACGAATGTATTACAAAAGAGCTTTGGGTTTGTAACTCTCCTCACGATTTGATCAATTTTAGTCCTATTTACTTATTCAATTATACCTAGCGGTGAAGGTTTAAACAGCTTTCGGTAATAATTTGATTTAGATCAGAGGAATTGACTGACAGAATCTGAGCCATAACATCGGAACTGTACATTTCACCGTCCTCTAACTATAAAACTCAATTAAGAAGCCTCAGAATATGTTTTCTTGGGCTGAAAGTTGTCATGCTAACCGTCAGTTTGGTACTCCCTACCTACAGCAACAGTAACTTAGAGAGAGTTTTGAACAAGGGGAGGGGGGGGGATTGTACTACCCAATCACGAGAACGAGCGTCCCGCATAGGAACAAGAATTTTGAAAACAGAAACAACGGACCTAAAGCGATCAGAAGAGCCATGAAAATAATTGAAAGATGTTAAGTGGATAGATTAGAAACATATTCCAATATCCTAATCAATGCAAAGCTGACCTAAGTAGTCTCCCATGAGGAGTGACTACCTGCAGTATTTAGTTACCTAAATCACTGGTTCCTAACTCAACTTTTCCCATGTCATGGACCATCAACCGAACAAGAGAAATGTCTTGGACCATTTCATACTTGACCAAGATACAGAAGTAGGCTACACGCAATAAAAAGAGGCGTTTTAGCTTAAAAAGTGCCAACTATTAAACGAAAGGCCATTTTTTTCTGATTAAAACCCTGTAAAGTAACAATTATATAGTTATTTTCAATTCTTTGCTCGTTGCATATGCTACTTGGGCTTTCACATATGTACTACGGGGTGCCTGTGTGTAGTAAATAAACTCACAAGTGGTAGATGTGAGATACTGCCCAGCTTTACAAGTCTGTATCTACGTACTTTGATAAATTTGTGCTTAGGTATGCATTTAACGATTATAGGTCTGTTAAGAGTGTGCACCGCGTACTAGCTTAAAAAGGAGATGGTGTCTCAAATGGTTAGGGCTGATAAGTGGCGAATCATGTTAAGGGTCTAGAAATTTTCCTCTGAGCGCGATTAAGACGCTTACAAATTCAGAAAATAAATGAATTTTCTTTCAATCTATTAGCTCTCCGCAAATGAATTTGTGGCAAAAATGCAAAACGTTGTTGTCGTAGCCAGGCTTGTTCTTTCGCAAGAGCAACTTTTTCGTGAAGCATAAAAGTTCGGTAACTAATTAGCCGCATCAATGTAATTCGTAGGTTATCGAATCTCTAGTACTATTTTGCAAAAACAAAAAAAAAAAAAAAAAACTATAGAAACATCAACGCTCGGATTGCAAACTTTTGGTCTCCACGTGAGATTGTTTTCTTTCTTAAAATAATATTTTCATTTCAGAAAAAATTGTCATATGAAACATAGGGTGTTGCAACACTGGCCGGGTCAGTACAAATGAGTGAAGAATGTTGGAACGACGAAGAAAAGCAAGAAAAAAGCCTCTTTTAGCAGGAGTATCAAGATGGGAGGAAAAAACGAGGGTACGCTACAACGATTCCTCGAAAACTTAAGTAAGACTGACGTAATATCTTGAATGGGATCCTCAAATATCACTATGAAAATGTGTGGCTATCTTATACATAGTTCTCAAGAAGCAGTGAAGTTCACTTTACTATTTTGATGAGTGAATTAGAGGAATTTTTAATAGCAAGGACCAACAAAGCAATAATTCGCATCAAATAGAGCCCTCTGCGTCACCTAATAACATCGAAGTACCGTAGCGTGTTTGTCGCCAATTATTTGCTCCATAAATACACACAACTGCAATTAATTCGCTGCAGCTACAGCGCTTCTGAGGGAATTCCGTGGCAATCGCTCGCCAGTATGGCGGCTCTGATATTTGCAGTAATTTTGCCCATCTGTTTCCAATTTTCCGCACCCCGACCAACTCTGTCGAAAAATTGGAGACAGTTTGACACCGCGGGCGATCCAGCTGCGAGTGGATATTTTGGTGTGTTTTTATGCTCCAGGATTAAAAAGTAATAATTGTTGTTTCTGAGTGTTAATTTGCGTAATTATTAGAGGCGCCAAAGCCAAGCACATCCAATAAAATTTAGGTCCTCAGAATGAGTCCCTCCTCATTTCTAAATTGTAAGCAAATAATAACTTCAATAAAAGAACAAATGTTGTTAATTTTGTGTAGTTATTAGTGAGCCCGACGGCCAAAATTGCTTAAAAAAGAAGACTTGTTTCAGTATCCTTTCGTAGTTCACTCTTGTGGCCTATGTTTTATCATGGCTGGAGCCTGTTCTACAGAAACTGTACTAAAAACTCTGGGCAATAAATACCACCGTGTCTCAGTCGTGGCCGATGCTCTCTATACTATATGAATCGAGCCCGATAAAAAACTTTTGCAATATCAGCTTTAAAATTTTGACTCATGGGATCCGGCACTTCCAGCCTCAGTTCAATGAAAACTGAACTTAAAACAAACAATATCATAACTTTTTGGGAAGTAAATAGATATATATAAATAAATACAGAAATAAAGGTACCACTATAAAATACACTCTGACCATTATTACAGTGTTAATTTAAAAGTGCTAGCGTCGAGTACACGCAAACAGTGCAATTTACTGTTGCGACAGGGATGGGCAAGCTACGGCTCTCGCGGCCACATAAAGCCACTATGTCATTTTAATCCGGCCCGCCGAAGACTTTGAGTTATTATGTATATTCACCCATATGGTGTAAAAATTGTATATATCCATTCCTTTGTTCTGTATATGTTTGAAATGTATGAATCGGGTGGTGGCCCGGCCCGTCGGTCAATTTTAAAAGTCCACGTGTGCCCTGAATTTAACAAGTTTGCCCACCTCTGGCATAAGACCTTGATTTCACATTGCCGGAGTGACAGCCTCTGCTTGCAAGCTGTGATACTGTTGAAAACATTGCTGAACATCATAGCCCAACTGTAGTTTTAGCACCATGCAGATGCCAATGCTAAAGTTTCGAATATTGTGCTTTACTGTAATCATACCAAGCTGTTTTTTTTGTTAAAAGAACTATTTGTCCTATTGTATTCCTACGAGTAAAAAAAGTCTTGGTATCGAGGTAGCACTGCCTGCTACAGGTAGGGTTAATCTTGAGTGAGTTCAAATTTGCAAAACGTTCATTACAGGACACTTTTCATCTACATTAAGTTATTGTCACGGTGAAGGATACTTTTGCTCTAAGAACAGTTTATCATTTTCTACACGCATTGACACAGGCGTCGATCAAAGCCCCTTTGCATCAGCCAGCCCAGCAGCCAACATAGGAACTTCCTTCCATTTGTGGGATAGGAACCCTTTATTTTAATTAAATAAATGAACAACCGACATCACTTCACGGTTAATACTGAAGTTTGATTCTATAGCGTGACTACTAGTCTATGTATGAATCTTCTACTTTAGTAAAGCAATTCGCAATCCCATAACTGACTTTAAAAGTGTTCCAATGTCGAGGCAAGCAGCTTCGCAAAAGCATTTTCTACATGAACCAAATCAGGCTCCAAGACTACGAGCACGTTCGACTGGGCGTCGAAATGAAGCCCTCAATGCTTAACTTGTTCGAAACTTGAGGCAGAAGCCTTGGCTCTGCAGCGCTGAACCGTGCTGCACGTGTCAGCAGCAGTCCCACTGCGCGGAGTCGGCTGAGAAGCGCAGTTTTAGGAGCAAGAGTATGTTTCCGAAAGTCTTAAGGACAATCGATAAAGGGTCAATGCCTGAAACTCAATTCAGGCACCTTCCTGAAATCTCGGACAAATCAAGCCTCGAAGGCATAATTCCGGTGCCTAATCGAAAGCGCCCTAAATCAAGATCCAAGAGCTATATTACCCTCTTCTTGTCAATACGTACCGTCCGAGCAGCACCTACATTTTGCAGTTCACAAATACAGCGATAGGCAGTCCTTTAAACATCTCGTCTTCTCTAAAGTAACACCTACTCCTTGAAATAACGATGCGTTTCGCTTACATCGTGGAACGCAATCTCGAAATCTCTCTCTTTCTCCTTTAAGCAAAGCAGGACCTAACCTGTACAGTAGACGATTTTTGAAGCTTGCTAATTCCCCTTTTCAAAGGTCACTGATTACTTGTTGACCGGAGTTAATCAATCGTGCAATAATTTATGCAAGCGTGCCTGACGCTCTTTCCCGGGAATTGCTATGCATCGACATTGCTGTAGTCGATCAAATGTCGAGAGTGAGAGGAGCTATTGACAGCTGCTTCAGTCTGGCGCATGCGCGAATAGTAACAGCATAACAGGCATGTCATGTTCAGGACGCGCTATAGCACGGCTTGTGATGTGAAAAGAACATTAATAGTAACAAATAAAAATCTCCAACATCGCAAGCAGGTCAATAGGGTAAAATGATAAGGAATGGAACAACTGTAGATTTTTAAATATTTATTTCTTGAAATGTGCTGCATGTACAGTACGTTTATAAATTTTTACAAAATGTACTTGGTTCATAGGTATCTATTATCTATTGTGTGATTACCTATAAGGAATTTAGATTTATATAAATATGTAACTGTAAAAACAAAATATTTACTTTCAACATCATTAATTATTGGCCTTTATATATAGAAAACGCTGATAAAAATTAAATATTTAGTGATCCCTCCTTTGCTTTGGATGGTTTCATCGCATCTTTGAAATCTCGAGCTAATTAATTTCTTACACACGTTGCTAGTGATTCCTTCCCATCCTGCCTTAAGAAAATGCCATTAATCATTAAGATTTTGAGGATTTGTATTATGAGCTTTCTCTCTGATAATCTTCTCAACGGATTCAAGTTTGGATTCCAAGGTGGCCCCATCATTACAGCTATTCTTTCTTCTTCGAGAAAACTTGTGACTTTTTTGGCTTTAGGCAAGGCCTGTACAGCGCTTTGCATAAAAATGGGGTTTCGGCAGTACCATTTCGTAAGTAAGGAATAACATTTAGCGAAGAAATTTTTTATAAACACTGGCATATCTTTTCCTTGTAAGTGAACAATGCTACTCACTCCTGCTGACGCAATCATCCCCCACACCATTATGCCGAGCAAATATACATTCGCACCAATTACTGGAAGTGAAAATGAGCAACTCTCTCATCGTTTTCAAATATATTGAAACTCGGTAGCATAGATACGGTTTCGTAAACGACATGTGAGCTACCCATCCTCACAACAACACGTTGTTCCTATGAAAGTATAGTGCGACCTCGGCGTTACACTATCTATCTATATAATACTAAAAGTCTGTGAACCGGTCTTGCTTGTGTCTTGCTTATTTATTTGTGATCTTGTTTGACACAGTTTCTTCACTTTTAGATAGGGAATAAATTCGATGGTTATGGGTTCTATGGGGGGGGGGCATGGCCTATCCTGGGGCATGGATTAGCTCTTTAATTCGATTGTATCTGTGATACGCACGTGGAGCCTGCCCCTTGGTTGCAAGAACGGGCACGGTAATTTAAAAGTCGCTCTGGAAAATACGACTGGAATAGATTAGATAGGCGGCAGTAGACGAACCAATAGGCCCATTCCCAAAGAGACACCGGAACATACGCCCTGGAACTCTATGAGCTATTGCCATTATACTAGTAGGATATAGAGGACAGGAGAGAAGAAAGAGAGAAATAAAGGGAGGGGGGGGGGGTGAGGAGTCCCTGCCTAAGAAACGATCTTGAATGCACGCAAGCACGTTTAAGAGCCGCTGACATGCGGAGCTTAGGGACATCAAACTGTGTAGTTGGAGCGGGAGAGAGAATGAGATGGATTAAGGTTGCCTCGAAAGCTTTGGCCGTTAAGTGTTTGCAACTCCCGTAGGAGGAGTTCTTAGTTGCGGAGGATGTCTCTCCCAATATACGTCAAGACGATTTTTAAACGCGTTGACTGACTCCGCACTAACAACATTGGAGGGGAGTCTGTTCCAAATGCTGACTATGAAATACGGAAAGAACTGCTGACTTAAGGTCGCTCTTCGAGCTTTATGCTTGAGTTTTTGACCGTTCATTCAGGTCCCTTTCAAAGAACCCCGCTGTAGGTACATCGTTGAAGCCTTTCAAATACTTGAATGTTTCAATTAGTTTCCCCCTGAGACGTCTTTGCTCGAGAGAGATCAGACCAAGTTCTTTTAGGCAATATTCGTACGACTTATTTCGCAGCTGAGGTATCAATTTCGTTGCTCTGCGTTGGAGTCTTTCCATTTTATCGATATCTTTACACAGATGTGGCAACCAGAATTTAATATGTAACATATAAATTGAATTTGCTTTTGTTAGACAAGCATAGAATCTGTTGACAGTGAACCGTATGGGCAGCTCCTTGACAGGCAGGAGAGGACGGCCGAATAGCGTGTGGTTTACGACCAGGTAAATAAATAAGCACAGACGATCATGACTATTATTATTATATTCAGAAGTTTAAGTCTCTGTTTCCACAACAAAGCGATGTCACTGAGAAAGAATGAAGGGACACGTAGTGTGATAATAGACACGTGGAACCCATGCACAAGGGTGTTCCCACACAGGACCAACGCGTATGGGAACAACAACTCGGGAAAGAAGGGGAAAAATAGATGGAGGAAAGATCAGTATAAGAAACTGGTGAGAAGGAAGCAAAATGCGCACGAAAGACAGACAAGACGATCGTGATGACGACCCAACGGGTCACGAATCGTCTAGTATTATACTAAAAGTCTGTGAACCATGTTTGTTTGCTTGTTTATCTACTTGTGTCACGTTTATTTGCTTGCGTCTTGTTTGACACAGCTTCTTCGCTTTTAGATGAGAAGGAATTCGAGGGACTAGGGCACAGACGCATTCTTTTCATGGATTAGCGCTTTAATTCGATTGTATCTCTAATACGGAAGTTAAACTGAGCTCGACCCCTGTTCATTTACTACAGACTGTAGTAAATGAACTGGGGCTCAGCCTTAACACGTAACATATAAATTGACTTTGCACAACCTGGGTGTTGAATACTCGCTATAGACGGAACGAATCTGTTGATAGTGAACCATATGGGCAGCTCCTTGACGGGTAGGAGAGGACGGCCGAATATCGGGTGGTCTATGCCCAGCTAAGTGACACCTGATTTTTTGCGGAAGCAAAGCTGATCGTGATGACGACCCTACGGGTCACGGGTCGTCTAGTATTATACTAAAAGTCTGTGAACCTTGTTTACTTGCTTATTTACTTGTTTCACGTTTATTTACTTGTGTCTTGTTTGACACAGCTTCTTCGCTATTAGACGGGAAGAAATTCGAGGGAAAAAGGTAATAACAGATACCTAGGAGGCAGTAGACTGACTGTATCTGTGATACGGAATTTAAACCTGATCTCGCCTGCAAGAACGGGCAAGCTGGAAATATAACTGAAATACGTAGCATATGAACTGACTTTGCTTACAGCCTGGGTGTTGAATATTCGTTAGAGAAGGAAAAAAATTGTTGATAGTGCGCCGCCGTATGGGCAGATCCTTGACGGGCAGGAAAGGACGGCCGAATAGCGTGTGGTCTATGACCAGCTAAATAACACCTGCTTTAGTGCGCAAGCAAAGACGATCGAGATGACGACCCAACGGATCACGGGTGGTATAGCACCAGCTCCAAACTTCACTGTCTTCATTACACACTGAGAATATGAGCGTTCTCCATTTCTACGTCTTAAACCGGGGGCCAAACTAGACTTTCATGTGTTGTTATCAAGGAGGTTCTAATAGAGAGGAGTGCACCTTATCTATTTATCCTACGGAGCGTTGCGAGTAAACTTTTCCCTTTAACTGGCTGAGTGGCTTATCCAATCGGAGAGCGGCATTGCCTCGCGCAGCATATATAGAAAGGAGTCCTGAGCTCAAATTTCTATAGTCATTAACCATCGACGAAATTCCGAGCGGATGGAAGTATGTAAAGGAAACTTGTATCCTGTATACCATCTGATGATGAAAATAACAGGGTGAGTGCTGGGATATAAATCATCAGACACTATTGTCTTTGCCAAAATATTGAGGAACTGCCTGTCTGTATCTTCCTTAACTATATGTGCTGACAACTGCCACTTCAGCCAGTTTAAGATCTCCAAACGCCAGCTTCAGTCACGTGACAAAACCATGTGTTTACTCGCCCAGCTAGGGAAGGCTTGCGCGTACTCCTCCCATTGAAGCTCCTTGGTTGTTATCATGATGGGCAGATCAACTGTCGTTCATACCACCTTATCTATGCTACCGAATTTCAATATATTCGAAAACAACGAGAGAGTTGTTCCTCCTCACTTGCAGTAGGTCGTGCGAATGCATATGTGGCCTCGGCATCACATGCACCTTACTGTCAGATCCGTACCAGCTGAATTAGATTCATCCTTGAATTGGCTCAATTTTTCATTGTCCATCTGACCAAACGATGTGCTCTGTGCCGGAGACAGGACGGACCCGTTGATTTTTCTTGAAAATGAAAGGTTTGTGAGCTGCAATTTGAGTCAACAATTTTCCTTATTTGTCCTGCAAGAAACCGTTTTGCTAGAGATTGCCCGATAATTGAAAACGCTATAAACAGCGCTCTTTCACCTTCTTACAATACCAGCAATTGCAGAACTGACTTTCCTGCTTTATGAATAGCTAAAATAAGCTGTTTTTCTTCAAGAATCAAAGCTGTACGTGTTGTTGCCGCTAAACATATCGCTTGAAAATATATCCAAAAATGTTAGACATTTGTCTTGTATAAATCAAAACTATCATTTATGTTAAATACAAAAAATATAAATTGAATATTATTTCCTTGATCGAAATAATTCAACAGTGATGTTTAACGTTCGGCCAGGGTAATATGTGCACATTTTTATTTTTAAGTTGAGCATTTATTTACGGATGAAGATAAATGAAATATCTTTAATTGTATATAATACATTGTCATCAACCTCACCATAAATTGATTGGACTGCAATTGGGCCTCTCGCAATTAAGCCTGCAGGCCGATTTACGTAAGTGTTAATAAAATGAGTTCTAATAACTCCACGACCTCAAACCAAGATTAATTTCTACGGTGTACTATAAGGAATGTGTTGCAGAGCAGGAAATCTAAATGCACAATCATATATCTTCAGTAGGCGATATACATAACACTTTCGGACACCAAGAATAATTGAAAATTCATCATATTTTCTAGGAATATTGAAATTTTATACAAAAAATTGGGTTTTAGATACTACAAGTAATGTGCTTTAATATGTGCTTTAATAATATGTGCTTTAATAATGCAAATAATATCAGCCGATATTATTTGCATTTACTTTTCTCTTTGCTATAGAGTTTTCTTCCGTAGTATGGATACGTGGTTTTATATATAGCTCCAGGACATATATGCATCTTCCCCTGACGACTGCTGAAGCAAATTCATGCCGAAAGCTTGGGCTAATAAACTCTTGTCTTGAAGAAGTCATTATCAAAATGGAAGCATAAAATTAACCAAGACGTCATCTATTCTCTTCAATTTATTTATATGTTCGGTGTCACGCTCTTATGAATAGATGGAAAAAAATTCTTTCTATTCCAACGTTGAAGTTCACCCAATGCAGATACATATATACAGCTTCTCTAAGCACTCCGTTGCATCATCGTTCGTACTCTCTTCTGAGGTTTCCTTCATCCAATATACATATATATATTTTTCGTGTCCGCTCCTAACGAAATAGATAAGCGAAAAATAGGCCAGGATGCAAATTTCGCAATCAACGATGATGAGGTTGCAGAAGACTAAAGTGAAATCCATACCCCTTTATTATCTGAATGCATTTCTTGCCCCGTTGGAAATTTTGGCGATCCTGTTCCTTTCTGATGCGATTCAGGAGGCAATAAAACATATTGCAGAAGAAGGCTAAATTTGTTTGGAGTACGGTACTGATCGCTATCAACATTGAATGCAGTTCTTGCTCTTCCAGCTTCGCTTGTCTTTCTCGTGGAGTCTGATCCACTATATAATAAAGACCGATGAGTATTTATTTGTTTATCCATTTTCTGTCACGCTTTAACAAAACAGATTGGCGAAAATTACCCCAGGCTGGAGGCATTGGTTGGCGTCTTAAGTTCCATTCAATACTGATTGGTGACAAAATAGTCCCTTTGCAGATGATGGCAAACTTACACTATATCTCCATCCCTAGTGCCTTGTAGACCGTGGAAATTTCACGGGTCCAGGTGAAAACGAATTGGTAGAGCTTCGACGAGGTTGCAGTTGATACCAAACCTGTCAATATCAGCGACAGTTGAAATTCAAACAATGAAGACAACGAAGGCATAGTCTGATTTGAACGAGTATTACCTTCTCCATACATCGAGTCTATGGCAAAGTATAGGGTGACTTCATGTCTGAATGCACTTCTTGCAGTGCAGAAGTTGAAATTGCATCACTGAAGATCCTGAATCTGAAGCTTCCATTAGCACTCTCATGTATTTTGATTCTTAGTTTTTTCCTTCTGAGTATTTCGTTGCATCAGTTATTCTTCGATGAAACAGCTTTTGCTAAGCAACAAACCAATAAAACCATTGGACCTATAGGCTATCCTTTTGTGTCTTTGATACCAAATCGAAATTATAATAAACTAGCTGGACCCGTGAAACTTTCACGGCTTTGCAAGGCCTATCAGACAGACACGTGAAACGTTCATATTTTTGTATCTTAACACCGCACTTATTTTTCAACAGAGGGACTCGATGTGTGATATATTAAGTCCATCCTCTTGGTTGATAATAATATCATAATTCCCTGCAGTGGAGTAGCCAGGGGAGGATCGTGGGGTACACACTCTCTCCCTAAAGAGTTACAAGCACCCTGCACTGGAAATGAGGCCTTGAAAAAAATGTACTACTTAGGGCCTAGCTTTTGTGTTTCGCTGCCCCTCCCCCTTGAATTTAGCAAGCACTCCGAGCGCCCACCCTTACTGGATCTTACTGGATGAAGTTCGGGCCCTCTTCGGTCCCGGGCCATGCTGAGGCACCGCCCACTCTCGCTCATCGCCGCTCCTCACGGAACCGCAGCACCCCCACGGCATCCAACTTGATCAACAATGCTGTTGCTGGTGACGGTCTGATAATAGTGAGGGAGCATAGGGCGGTCGGGTACTCTCTTGAGGAATCTGTCCTGTCCCGCCTTGAATAGTGTAAATGAGGTATGGACATCCCTCAACACTCGCGGGAGGCAGTTGAATAACCGGGGTCCACGAACCATAAGCGAGGCCTCGATCATCGTTTGGATCCGCGCCGGGGTACCCCGCCTCAACGGAGGGATTTTAAAATAAAATCCATTGCGGCCTCCATCAGTCCTCCTC
>LQNS02000211.1:10784027-10796011 GCA_001587735.2 Parhyale hawaiensis | reverse complement strand
TGATGGGCAATACTTAGGCCCGAAACGTTCATTTATATGCATTTTATTCAAATATGATTTTAAGATTCGCTTTGGCTCTTTTATTTATTCTGAAGTTGAGACTTGGACAATGTCAAAATCTTAAGGAACTCAAAAAACTCTTTTTGGGTACTTGCCATATTAATGTTAGAAGCAAACAAAACTTGTAGGAACTTGTGGTGAAGAACTGTAGCAGAGGATTAAAAAAAATCACTGCATCTTTGGTAATAAAGTAAAGAATGTTTTAATGTACCTTAAGGTACTTTCAGCAGCGAAAAGGTTCAAATGATGGGGAAACCGTGAAGCTTTGTGTGCGAGGGTTAGCTGAAGTCGCAACTTTCAGGAGACTTGGAACAATTTCCGTAAGTATCTCAACGTACGCAAGGTGCGCCAATCTCTTTGCACCTGTTATAAAATTATCAATTGGACCGGCAAGTTAAGCAAATTAGGCTTAGCTTTTCCGGAATGTCAGAGAGGAGCGTTGGTTTTGCCACTTTCAGTCTTGTTACAGGAATTGGCCCAAACTCGTTTACTGTTGAGACGGCCGAAACGCTGTTTTACAAAACAGAATAGTTAAGTTTCTGGCCGTCTCATGGGTAATCAATTTGAGGTTAACGATCTAAAGTGGCAAAGCCAAGATACGCTCGTGAACACCTCAAACCGAGCGTGCTGAGTTTACCTCAACTTCGCTGTACCAATCGATGACAACTTAACTTTCTATTGCAGAAGCTGTAACGCCTGCATCGACCTGTTCACGGCCACCGTGCTTAGCCATTTCCCTGGATCGCCTCACCTGCCAGCGCTCGCATGGTTCCGTTGAAAAGCGCCTCTGAAATATTATTGATGGACAAATAAAATTGCAAGGACTCGTCGGATTTGATATATATATATTTATTCAATTAATTTTTTAACATTTAGTTATTTAAAAGTGAATACCTCAACTAACGTAGCAGAAACAAATTATTATGGGGCGTAGGGATGCATTATTATGAAAAAGAAAATAAAGAGTTGGCATTAAGTGTTTCTATTGTCGTTAGAAAATATAAGCAATGCCATTGTTTTGCGAGCTTTTGGTGACTAATGCAAACGATAATGTTTATTTTAAGCCCTCTATGTTGGCCGAATAATGAGCGCGTTTCTACGTATTACGAGTTTGTTTAGTTGGTGCAACACATTCGCAGTGGTAGTAATGGATGGGCGCAAGTTAACATACACTGATGAAAGTATGCGCATAGCTTCAGAAATCATTCCCAAGTACAGCAAAATTTTTCTCTTCGAAGCAGCTGCTATGTGAAGCAGAAGCGTTGCCTGATTCCCAAATAAGATTAGTATGTATATAGGAAGGTCTCCTCAGTCCATCGATTTCAGTTTTGAGCGATTATTATTTTTTTTAACTGATTTACATTAAGTCAGCAGGAAAATTAAACTTGCGGCATCGCCAGCATTAGTAGTTCGTCCATATCAAGCGCAATCGACTTGTGATTAATACCTGAAACTTGATCCAAGATTGAAGTTGCAGACAAGTTGCTGCAAATCGGTTAAGATTATCTCATTGAAAAATGGGCGAATCGAACAAGCCTACAGAGCCGAGAGATTCCCGGGTTCATCAATGTGCTCAGTATATTCCTTTTGTACACGTCCTAGACGCGACTTAACTTCTGAGCATACGTAGGACATCTTCTCTTCCTTACTTTTCACACATGCACCTATTCTGAGCGACCCCAGCAAAATACCATCATTACCCCCGTTACTGGGATTATTTACGGTCATTGCGAGGTGTCCTATTATACGAATTACTTCATTCCGTTTGGCTTGGACTACTGGAGGCCGGGAAAGCCGGTAGTCTGTTGTAAGTCTGGATAACAGATGGTCAGGTGGCGTGAGGACGCCAGTGAGGTGCTTAACAATGGCGGCGTGGGCTTCCATCTTTGCAAGGCACCCACGCCACTATGCTTCATTCTCTAGTTTTGTCAAGTGATGAAAGCATGAACGATCTGTCGATGTCCGGACTTTGGTACATGCCGAGTTGCAGAGGGCCGCTTCATTTCTGTTTTTTTTTTTTCTAAAGGGCAACAGTGAAGACCGTGAGTCTGGCTCATTTTAGTGAAGTAATATTGCTGCCTTACTTAAATTTACGACAGGAGAGGAGGTAAAAAATAATACTGTACAACGAATTACTTATCAGGCTGTTATTAAACTGAACCGCAACCTGCTTTCTTTCTTCATACTCGTATCTATACAACCAAAGGATGATGCTCTCCTGATATAATGAATGCTCTACTGTAGACTACTCAATACCTTGACTGTCTACTGAAATCAGCCCTTTTCAAGGATGCCAATCGGCCGATTTTCGTAAGCGCCGCTGAAATGAGTTCTAATCATCACAGAGACCTCAAATAAAATTAGTTTTTTCACCCTGCCATAAGGAATGTGCTGTAGAATAGGAAAAACAACAGTACACCACCGGACACCAAGAATAATTGAAAATTCGTCATAATTTCTAAGAATAGGATTTAAATGCCACCGAAAAAATACAGAAATACCTACTACATGTAATTTAGCATAGTATCTCGTACAGTATGTAGAGCTTATTGCAGTAGCTGCATGAGTAGGGAGAGTAAGAAAACCCAGTAATACTTTAAAAATTCAATTGGTACAATTGAAGTACCTTAAAGTGAGACTATATTGGCAGCCATGAACTAAGAATGCACGATTACCCATGAGGTAAAGATACCAGGGCAGCCGTGAAATTTCAAATATAGCGCATTTTGGCCCGGAAAGAGCGCGTCATACGAGAACCAGTTCAAGCAGCACATCGTGGCTCTTCATGCTATTTCACATGGTTGTCAATGTTACATCACTTATGGCTGCCCTTAACTTTGTTACACCACTTCATGACTGCCTATGTTGCATCATTCATTAAGTTCCTGTATTGCATCATTCCATGACTACCTATGTTTCATCACTTCATGGTTGACTGTATTGCATCACTTTATGGCTGCTCATGTAATATCACTTCATCCCTTCATGGTTGCCTACGTTACATCATTTCATGATTGTAAAGTCACATCACTTCATGGTTGCTTGTGTTACACCACTTCTTGGTTTCCTGGGTTACTCTACTTCATGGTGGCCTGTGCTACACCACTTCATTGTAGCCTGTGTTACGCCATTTCAAAACTTATTTGCTGTACCACTTCAGAGCTGCATATGTTACACCATTTCATGACTGCTTATGTTATGCCACATCATGGCTGCTTAGGTTACACCACTTCAAGGCTCTACATTACTCCACTATATGGCTGCTTAAGTTATATCACTGCATAGCTCCCTATTTACATCACTTCATGGCTGCAATGCTACATTTCTGACGGATGCTCTGGTCAGGCTACGTCACTGCTGTCTCTCCTGGCTCAGCAGCTCTGTACTTATTTTTATCCTCAGCAAGAAGTAACGCTTGCGGATTTACCAAATAATTTTCATTTACAACTCTATTAGCCGCGCGTATGACATATTTTCATAAATCTGAATATACTACCAAATCCAGAAGCCTCTGTTCTACAACATGACTGTTTACTCACTGCTATAAAATTATTCCAGTTTACTGCAAAAACCAAATGGTGTCATGTACACTTGCTTCATGCTATTTCACGGCAGTCTGTTATATTTTTGAGAATTTATTATTTATGTACATCTTAGAAGAATGTACAGGTTTACCCATTACTAGTAATTAGAAAAAAATAAGTAAAATGACCTAATATGACGATGAAGTAAGGGGCAAAGACACGAAACATATCTGTCGCATCGCACGGTCAGGCCCATGTGGGAAATGTTCTCCACCACTTTGGCTTTAGTGGAACATCAATGACAAAGACACTTATGGTTCTACCGTCATCGTTGGCCAGAAAGAGGAATTATTAATTTAAATATCAATGAAACGAAATTTTAATGAAAACTGTCCTTCACAGAGGCAATTATTTAGGAATATATAAATATACAAATTTAACCATACTGATAAACAGAGGCAGCATCTTTCACATTCATTAAGTTACGTCTTCTATGCTTTACTTGCTTCCTTAGATGAAAGTTCTCGTATGATGAGAATGAAAATTTAACGAAATTGTTACATTGTTGTCATAGCTTTGGCGGCTTTAAGTTAATTTAATAATAACTAGAGCACTCTGAGAGCTCGTACCTCCGCCAAGAAAAACAGCATTTACGAAAGATTCAAATTGGTTCTGAAACTATGATTTCCTCATTATTACCACCAAAATCTGATAATGTGTGCCCTTTGACAGTAATAACAGCTTATGTAATTTTTTTGAAAATCCGTCCGTAAATTTTTGAGCTTGGTTTCTAACAAATATTCTGACAAACATTAGTCTTACGCACATATCACCAAATTTATCATTTAGGTCTTTTAACATTTTTAACAATTACTATAAACTTCATAAAGATCCGTTCATAACTCATTAAGTTATATTGCTAACAAACCTAAAATCAAGCATAGTAACCAACAAACAAACGGACGAACAGTTCATTACGAAAATTTGATCAGTTACCCATCGCAATATACGTAACAGCTCATGTAAATTTAATAAAAAACCTGTCCACAACTTTTTGTCTTCTAGTACTAAGACATAACAGGTACGCAAACAAAACAATGGTTTAGTGGATCTTCTCCAAAAGTTCATCATCTGTTCCTCCTAACAAACCTAACACTCCCAGCAAATGTCGTAAAGATCCGCCCATAACTTTTGAGTTATTTTAATAATAAAGGATATATTGATATAAACAACAAATTTCTTGACCATAATCATAGTTGTCCTACTATAATCACAACCATTATTTCCGACTGGGTACTATTATACCGCTACTTTTCGGCATAAGAGGCACATATGCAGTGAGTTTGATTACCTCTTGACATACTGAGTATAGGCTGATCTTTCTGTGATAATAACGTACAGTTTAGCTGGCACAGAGCAACACTAGTTATTTTACCAATTCTTTTTGAAGTTGTTTTAGCTACCTTTGGCCTGAAAAAGTTGATTATTCACTAAACATTTTCTTTTCCGAAGTCAAGCAGTGAAAGGTATCCAAAATTAGAGGAAACTTCATCTAACGAAATGCTAAACTTACAGGGTGTATGACTCAGAACAACCGACTCAAACAATTTTCGAATGAGTTTGTTCACCTGAATAAATTCACTGCAGATCAAAGGCAGCAAGAAAAGTGTGAGGGATGAAGTCGACCACAGGTCTCTAGCACATTGAGAATACTGTTTAGCGTTATAAAAAGAAGAAAAATGTTCTACACTGAAATTTTTAAATTTTGAAGATCAAACGGTCTTGTTCCACTCACTGTGTTTACTGAATAGAATTGAATTATACTTTGGCAAACACATTACACTTATTTCCTTTAGTCGATATCAATAGCTACAACTTTCATTGCGTGCATGGTGATGCTGAGTCAACAACATGATTACAAAGCGCTTAACTTTGCTCGTGCATGCCTTAGAAGTTACAGCAGTAGGTCGAGAGACTTCTCCGGTAGTTCATTCTTCATAGTTTATTCAAAAAACAACTCCAGTCTGACTAAAAAAAATTATTATAAAATCTTAGAGCTGAGTAGTACAGCCGTACAGCTAGTGAGCTACGTATGTTGTCAAGGTTATTGTAATACTTTAGATAAGGCTACGGTCACTGACAAACTAAAAAGAATACTCGGAAAAAATGTTTTTTTTTGTAATTTTCTCGATGAGCAGTATTTGACATACATAACCGCTTGTAGTCCAGGGTATTCACGTCAAAAATAATTGCTTACCTATATGTATACAAAAGTGATGTGCGTATGTAATGTATTAAGTAAGTAGTACCTGATATCATTATGACAAATAACGTGAGTTGGAAGGTGCTGAAACAGAAAGCACTAAATTACATAAGGCTTCAAATTTAACATTGTTTTGTAGCAGCAAAAAATTTCTGGGTGAAAGGATATTTTTCAAATTATTTTTTACCAACATTTTGGAATGCGATTTAAGTGCAAATACCCATTATTATGCTTGCGAAGCGTTTGTCTTAAGATTGAGATACAATGCATAATAGCTGGAACTACACAAAGGAAACAAGCTTGCGACTACTTAGGAATAATAGAGTAGTTTGCTGTCGTCATATGTGAGCAAAAATTACTGAGGGATGCAACGAAATCTAAAAATTCAAATTATTATCTGCAAACATACTTAAAAGACTCGGAAACGTCATTCAGCACAAAGGTTAAATGATATTCTGTACATGTTTTTCATTTCTTCAATAATGCACTTGATATGCAAGCTTATTTCCATAAAATTAGATAGTTCTTAATTGTTTTTCCGAAATTGTACAAATACTCTCGTCCGATTCGTTTCGATGGGCAAAAATATAAGCTATTGTGTGCTGGTAAAGTGCATAAATTCGTTGCCACCCATACGTAGCAACGCTTGAGAAACCATCTAATTTTCTACACTGAATTTAGGCTAAAAATTTTCTTACCGAAAAATTGTCACTCGTAAATTTATTAATACTCTCGCAATTTTTCATTTTTTTTTTAACTTGAGTGTCTTAAATTTTTGCGCAACAGTACGTTAATTCTGTACGCTATCTTTCAGCTTAATTTCAGCAGATGATGTTTCTTAAATTTTCAGTTTCATTTGCTCAGTTGCAGCGCTTGGAAAATTATTTCTTTCCCTAAAGTACAATTCCGTTTCGAAACGAATGCACCAGCGTGTTGTACTATTTTTATATACCCGTGTTTACAGCTTGAGTCTCCAAAATCCACTCCATGACGTGTCGCTTCGCCGTTTGTCTTTGGCTTAAGTCCACATTCGGTACCGATGTAAATGAGTTGGTATATAGAGAGGTTAAATTACCATTAAGAGTTTGTCCGAACAACGGCAGTAGAAAAGTTCCTCCGATACAGCAAATTATCCTTTCAAGTGGCACTGTTTATATAGCAATTTGGCTGCCAATGAGCTTTGGCTGCGCTTCAATCGATAAATACGCGACCCGGAGTTTTAGTTAGATTTACTTCTCTCCATAGCCATTGAGAGATTGTGGTGGTCATTTGCAAGGCAATGATGTAGTCAGACCTGATCGAAGCGTGACCATCTGATAAAACTTTCTCCTGTGTTTTAGATAGCTATGCTGCAGCCACAAGCATAATATCAGTGTCACTGCCTAGAAGAGTACATACTTAAAAAATTACATACCTTTTTCATACTATACTATTTAATTAACCACTGTCACTACCGTACTGAAGATTTTATACCGATCAGGTAGCTTGACATCACAACCATAAAGAACAGTACATACCGTTACTATGGGGTAGAATACTCTTACTATTGCCATACATAACATAAGATTGTTTAGGATTACTTCTTAATGATGATAAGACGGAACAGGTTGACACGCTGCCGTGCGCAGCGGACGTAAGATGTGGGCGTGCGAAGAGGTGACGTCACAAGAGAGCATTCGATCGTAGCATAGTCGAAGCGTAGCAATTGTTTAGCATAATTCAGATATGAATTATGAATGCTTCAGTTAGTTTACAATAGGCAATTGTTCTAATATTAAGTAATTATTTACTTTGTTTTTCGGTAACAGCTAGGCAAACACCCAGTCCGACCATTTGCTTGTAAAATGTCCCCCAAAGCTGTGCCGTCGTTAACATAGCCAATCGTCTTTTCCTAAAAGCTACAGCAAGATTGAAAAAAATCATGAATTTATCATTCATCAGTTTCAACGGCATCGTTCTGTAAGTCAGTTTAGGTGTGGGGAATGGGTTAGGTTACTTTTTTGCAAGATAGTTAACACGAGATGGACGTGACACTTACTGTTATATTGCTCTAACGCGTGCAGCCTATGGTAGCCGATGTTATTTTGTTCTAATTTTACCGAGCAATTGCATAGCTTCTGCGTATTATGTATAGACTTTTGCTTTATTATTATTTTGCCGGAAGGAAAGAAATTTGTTTCTCTGGTGTTTTAATGTTTTCTCTACAAATCTTGTTAAAAAGTTCATCTATTTCGGCCGTTAATCATATGTATCTGAACCAACTTTTGTTTCACGGTTTGAAATTATACAGGATAGCAGGTCATTGATAGATGACAAAAATAAATCGTAAATATGAAGGTATTCAACCATATTATTCCATCTTCAGACTGCCATATTACTCTCGATAAAACCCACTCTATTTATGGCATTTTAAAAGCGATAAACGTGACTCCAGAAGTGCTTCTGACACATACCGGCATTTGCCGGGTTGAATTCATCTGCTCTTTTACAAAACAATGCTGTTTCAAAATTCTTTCCTTCAGAAAGCTAAAAATAAGTTCGTAGATGCTTTGATTCATATTTTTGTGCAACTATACAGAAGTGAGATAAGTAGAACACTCTGAAAGCCCAAAAGGAATGAAGAAAAAACTATGTAAAATAGCAACTTATCAACTTACAAGCATCTTGTGCCGTCACAAGCTCATTACCTGAAGTGTAGGACAGCTTGGGCTTTCCGCGTGAGCTAACCTGTTAAGAATCATCACCCTTGATTACGTCCGTACAGAAAAATAGATACCATTAACACCTTACCAAAGGCTACGTACAATTACCACCTGCCGTAAGATTACCTGTCATTAGTTACTACCGGATAGAAGCCAACGCAGAATTACTACATGCAGTATAGATGATTACGTACTATTATCACAGCATAGAACATTGCATTCCGTTACTACCTTACGGAAGGTATGATGCCATGACTACCGCAATATACATTACGAGTACGTACCATTGCCACTGTACAAAAGTTTACATACCATTAGGAGTGAGTACTATTATTTTCATTACAAAGATTGCAGTATGCTGTGCATTATTGCTTTTCTTCTACATCAATTGGGTTCACATGATTACGGAGAAATTCCTATAGGTAGCTAAGGGCTTGTGATTCATGACTCAGCTTCTATTGTATCTGTTATGCTGTGTTCTTAACAAGGAGCTTCTAATGGGAGGAGCAAGCCCAAGCACTCTCTGGGGGAGTAAACACATGGCTTTGTCACGTGATCGAAGCTGGCATTTGGAGTCCTTAAAGTGGCCGAAGTCGCAATGGTCAGCACATATAATTAAGGAAGATACAGACAGGCAGCTCTTCAATATTTTTGCAAAAACAATCGTGCCTGAAGATTTATATTTCAGTGCTCACCCTGTTACTTTCATCATCAGATGGCATACAGGATACAAGTTTCCTTTACATACTTATATCCGCTCGGAATTTCGTCGATGGTTACTGGCTATAAAAATTTGAGCTCAGGACTCCTTCCTATATAAGCTGCGTGTGGCAATGCCGCTCTCCGATTGGATAAGCCACTCAGCCAGTTTAAGGGAAAAGTTTACTCGCAACGCTTCCGTAGGATAAATAGAGAGGGTGCGCTCCTCTCTATTAGAACCTCCTTGGTTCTCAATAACTATTAGAGATATTTCGAAACTGTTAGAGTAAAAGCGTACGTGTCATAAGTACCAGAGTTAAAACTGCAGTGCTATGACTGGTGATGGGCCTGGCAGCGACCACGGATAGCGCTGCGAGAAGTAAGTTTTTGATTATTATTGTTAAGTTAATCAGCGCTGTGGCAATGTCTATTGCTGTAATTAAGGTAAAGTTAGCGATAAGGTCTACTTGATCGCACATTCAAACTGGAAAACCCACTCATAGGTAGCGGTTGGCGCTGCAGATATCAGCCCTATGACCCCAAATAGTACAGGCTGCAGTCGACAACAAGTTTTTCCCCGAGATGGGACGTTAGAGACTGGAAGATCACATGCAACGACTGCGACCTTCTACCATGCATTCCCATTTCTAGTTAGATTATTATCAGTATAGCAAGTGCAGAAATTGAAGACATTTTTTCACAGAAAATATATTCCGTATTACTGATGTTATCGTTAAAGCTTTCGATTTATCATGAATCATCATCAGGAGTTTTGCTCTTAGAGAAATTTCGAAACTGTCACCGTAAATGCATGCATTAGTCACGGCAATTTTTAGAACTTCAGCAGTCAGGTCTGCTTCAGGAATAAACTGAAGGAAACGCACGTTAACCCTTTAAGGACCAAGTTTTCATTTCTCTCACATTTTTGGAGATAATCTTGAATTGTAGTCCTCCGACTGCCGTCTCATAGTCGCGGCGCTCATAGATCCAAAAATCACTGATCCCTTCTTTATTTAGAAACCTAATTTTTTTTGAACCGGGACTCGTGAGGCCCAGTGGCCCTTAAAGAGTTGAAACTCGTCCATTGCAATTTGGGTAGTCTACCCTTGTGAGCTTCAGGATCTCCGGAACATCAGTCCTAAGCACTCGAGTGACCACTTTGGGTTGAGTTTCAGACGTTGATCACGAGCCGCTTACGCTAAACTCAGCGCTCCATAGCGAGCGAGATTACGTTTTGTCGGTCTCTTGCGTAATCGATTTTCCATTTCCGTCTGCACTTTGATCAGAGGACCGACTCGAAAGCTCGGGATTTTTGCTCGTTACACGCAAAGCAAATCGGACTGGCTTACCTAAACCAAAGCGGGCGAATTCAGTACCCTTTGACATTTTGAAAATATTTGATAATTCAGGAAATTCTAAAAAAAATTTTATTTGAAGAATATTTTCTTTGTTGGCTATCTAATTTTTTTTTGCTTTATAGACTCGAATAATCCCATTGAAGCTGTTGAAGACATACTCTGAATGAAACAAGATTAGTGGGAACAAAGGCACTTATGTTCATACCTTTAAATACTTTATACAAGGGGAATATTTATTAAAATTAATAACTTATTTACATAGGCGATGCGACGAGCCTTTGAGCAAAGGGTTAATGCACGGTTACTTAAACAATAAAATTTCCAGTTGTCATTTGACTATAACCGTGCATACAGGGCTGCAACATAAAACCAATTTATTTCCATCCTATTACTACTGAGAGAAACACACAAATGGGCGCAACTGCTGTCAATACATACACACCCCGCCAAGCGTTACTACTTTAACAAGTCCGCCTGCTAAAGTAGCTGCCTCACATCCGATATGCAATGTAATCAGCAAGTCCAGCTCTGAAAGTGATGTTGTTATTCATAGACTCGTTGAATGAATTGAGGTCATGAATACGGGAGCTTGTTTATACGTCAGAGCTGTGAATTATCACCTGCCGTGTGATAACAGGTAATTGGGAACACAATGACTGCGTTTCGCTGTGCTGTGCAGGCCGCTCAATGCTCTCTAGCCAACTGATCAATGCGCCCTGTCGGTGGTCCGAAGTTCTTTGCATTTGCAAAGGATTCACTCAAGGCTAAGGAATAAAGCCGTTCTACGGCAGTTCCCCATTGAAATTAGGCGAGACTTAGCAACAAGACCGTTTCTTCAAAAGGAGCAGGAGGTAAAATGAAGAGAAATAAAACTCATTAATTGTTCCTAATTGATGATACCTTTACCACACTAACATTGGGCTAAAGTGAGTAGGGCTGAGGTAAACCGTAAATGATATTTAAAACATTCGTATTCGGCAAAACCAACGCAAATTATACAACCGAGCCTGTGAGTTATTAGGAATGCTTCCCTGTTGCAGAAAAAAACAGCGTTTGCTTTGTTTATTAGCTCGACGTATCTTCTCGCTTTTGTCCCAATCAACAGCAAGTCTTCTATACTGCAATAGAAATAAGCTGTGCATGCACTATCTGTGAATTAAACATTAAACGTACTGAAGAATTTTTCGTAAGTAATTGAGAATATAATGTGCATCAAACTTTGGGAAAACTTAAATCTAAAAGGGCACAGTAGTATATAGACCCCGGGTATAGGGCCAATCACAGCATTCAAGCTAAATCTATACCCTCCTAAAAACGAGCATCTTTCCTACAATGCAGGAAATTCTTAATGGAAAATAAATAGAACTTTTTCAAAAAC
>LQNS02000211.1:10762969-10775201 GCA_001587735.2 Parhyale hawaiensis | reverse complement strand
TGATCTCCTAGTAGGTTCAAGTAAAAATTTGAGGTAAAAGCGTTTTTGAAAAAGTTCTATTTATTTTCCATTAAGAATTTCCTGCATTGGTAGGAAAGATGCTCGTTTTTAGGAGGGTATAGATTTAGCTTGAATGCTGTGATTGGCCCTATACCCGGGGTCTATTTACTACTGGGCACGATTAGAAGAGATTGTTTGAAATTTTAGCTTCAGCCAGGATATGACTCAAGATACAAGAGATGATGGCAAAGCTCTTTATAATAATCTTGAACACGAATTTTTTAGTATGTCATCGATTTCTGTTTTTTTTTTCAAATAACGAGCGTTAGTTCATATTTCCTATTGCATTGCATTCAATCACAGTGTAATAAGTGCTTTTACGTCTAATTTTAATGTATAAAGCTGGACATGAGTTCGAAATTTGCTGGGGAGAAAGAGATAGATGAACTTTTTATTTAAGTTGTTTTACCAACACACAACAAGTTCGTTCTTACCTTAAAGCTTAAAAACCTGAAGAGTGCTAGCATTGGCTAGCAGTAGGTCCGCTGAGACAATTTGTAACATTAATGTCAAAATACGAAAGACGGGCAATTATAGGGGCGCTTTCCTGTACATACTTCAATCGAGATAATCTTACGCAATTAACTTTAACATGTCCGGACTTCAATCCAGAGCGTTTGGACTGAGTTTCAGGTTTTCGTCGCAAATCAGTGCGATTGAGGCGAGCAAAGGGGCTCGACTCCAGTGGCGAACCCAGCGACCAGGCTTCAAGTTTCAGATAAGTAAGCATTACTTGAACATGCCTAAATGATAACTTTCCGTTAAAATGTAATTTAATGTTAAAGGTTTATTAATTTTTGTGTTTCTTCAGTTATACGTATGCCATCTTCAGCAATTTGTATTAGAGATAACTGCCCAGCTGCCAGCGCTAATTGTTAAATTTGCAGTAAAGACAATTAGGCTATACAGCTGCCGGCGCTGATGATTAGATCTCGTATTGGGGACAGTTACGAAGTTACTGAAGCTGATAATAAAATTGGAGAAAAGTGAACATAGCAGTTGGACAGGAACTGACTTTTGAAATAAACAAGACTCGGTCAGCTACGATTTTATTAAGCAAATGATTACTAAAAAAATCTAGTTGGCTATAGTCTTCTAGTATTGGACCTTTTCATTGGAAGAAATCAAAGATGAGCACGCAATTTCATATCAAAAAACACTGTTAATTCTTGCGGGGACAAACCACGAATATTTTGCTTTCATTCCAACTTTGTCATATTTTTATGGTGAATGTCATCAATTTTTCAAGAAGACAGTGAGCGCTCTCTTCTATGTGGTTCGAAGTCTATTTAACTTGAGCTCAATATTTAGTGAGCAAATCAAGAAATTCCGGGAGCATATTTAATCACATCATTCACAGAAGGGGCTAGTGCGAGCACTGCACTGCATGGTATTTTGTTCAGCTCAGGCAATGGTAAGAGTTCAGTAACTCGTTCTTCTATCATATCGAAAAGCATCTAACATTAACGCCAACATTCTGCAGAACACCGAAGCTGCCAGCACTGGACGGTATGGTATCCTACTCTAATTAAGTTAATATTAACTAATCGCGATTCCTACTCCGATGATAGCGGACAGTATCTAACTTTTACCTCCACCCTATACAGGACTCGATGCCATCAGCACTTCACGACATGCAATTCTATTCCAATTATATGGCTTTAAATATTCAGCAAATCGTACTTTGATACAATCGAGCCGCAGCAGCCTGCACTTCACCCATTTGCAGGACAGGAAACCGGCAGCAATTCCCCCTATGTTATTTGTACGGGGACATTTTACAGTGCGGGGGGGACTATAGGCACTCGAGGGACTTCAGCTTTGTGTGGCGTGCGTAAACAAGCGACAGCCGAGGTCTGAATTAGCTCGTACAGACTCCAGCGTAGACTGAACTGTAATTACTATGATTGCCGTCATAATGTTGAGGATAGATTGCTGTTTTGTGGACGATTTACAGGCTCATGATTAGTGAGCGTTCCACTCACTGTTTTTCTAACAATCGATAGGAGGAGTAAAGTCAACGAAAACTCCATGAATAGCTAAAGAACATTAGCGATTTGGCTTTGTCCGTTTGTTTGGGCCAAAGCAAGTGTTTACTTCCTTGTAAGGCCAGTCGTTGTCGACTGTGAATTCTTTTACGTTGTTTGAGGAGCAATTTCCTTCTATCAGTACATGAATCGTAAACTGCACTAGAGCGAGGTTCTGTCTACGGTAAAGATATACTGTATACTCTATGCTTGCTGAAAATAAATGAGAGCTACTATTGACAGGGTGAGGATCCACTAAAAGCCCAGTTTCGCTTAGGATAACATTGTTTTAATCAATGGTTGTGCAGCGTGCTTGGTCGCTAAGGATAATTTTGCCACCATAACGTAATTGTTGGGACTCATTTCACATTCGACTGTCATATGCTAACGTTATGGCAATCTTACATGCAAAATGTTCGGTTTGATGAGTCATATTCAGGAAGCTAAACAAAGAATTCACAATGAGAGACTTGTTACTGCATGCAGTCGACTTAGATCGCTGATTCTTAATTTATGTTGATTCATCCCGCCTTAATAAATATAAATGCGAAAAAAATACATTCACGTCTAGCAGTTCTTTGTCAAACACACAAAAATACATTTTTAATACATATGATATAAATATTGACATTCTCCACGCATTTGCATTTACAGTGTGCGATCATGCTATTTGGAAACTGTTTTTTTCTTTATCACAGTGCACTGATGCAACTGACAGATAAGAGTATCCGAGTATCAGCAGCGGAAGGAAAAAATTATTGACAGCGTGAAAGAACTAATATTTTTAAGTTGTAAAACCACGGAGCAAAATATAAACGTGATATATACGTCTGAGTAGAGAGTCACTTGAGCCTGGTATTTCAGCTTTTCTTATAGTCCAATGCAAGCAAAAATTGTGCAGTAGAATGGTGTGTTAAATACAAGCAGCAAATGATGCAGATAGTAGTGTAGAACGGATACCATGTAGAACTCATATGGTATACAACAGATGACTCAGATAGTAGAACCCAACCGATGCTAATTAGACCTAGAGAGTATGCATTATATGGTTCAGACTGTATGTGATGGTCTTACTTATTAGGTAGAAAATGTGGAACAATATGTTATATACAATAATCAAATAATATAGATCATGTCGACTAATAATAAAATTTAATGTTTCGAGAACACTTCCCATCATCAGAGCATTAATAAAACCTATCAGCTTTGAACAAAAAAAAAAAAAAATTACTCCAATTTACAGGGGGAGAGCATAGGTAATATCAGGGGAGGCCTAAAACGCAACTGAACAAAGCTACTTGGAGGGGCCGGATGTCGGCGCCTGTACAGTCAGCGGATGTGGGACTAATTGTGGACTGTGTGAAGCGGTACAGCCGTGGTCGTAATGTTGAGGCTGGGTCTTGTTCTATGGATGTAGAGGGTCTCTAATATTGTGAGCTCGATTGAACTAGAAGAGTTTATGATGGAGAAGTCATTCTAGCTGAAAGGGTGGTTGTTTTGCTCATCATGCAGGCTGGGAGCTGAATGTGAGGGTTTTGAGAGTGGCAAACCGGTTCTACTAGACATACCTAAATTTTGGTCAATATGGGATTTGAAATGTTGTCCAGTGCTACCAATGTACGAGGCAGTGCAACCATTGCATTGGAAACGGTAGATAACACTTGACAAAAGTGGTGTAGGAAGTTTGTATTTGAATGAACAGACATGTATAATTTCATAGAGTTAATCATACGATTAAGATAGCTCTAGCAGTGGACCCATTTCAGGCATAATATGAAAAGGTGGCTCTACGGTCTATGTATTTACTGAATTAAACCGTTTGTTCATGTTGCCTTCAAATAATAATGGATAGGCTATCAAAGCTCCGATAGTTTGCTCTTGTCTTACAATACAAATACACACTCCAGTCGTAGAAAAAAATTGGGTTGTAAGATATTGGTACTGCCGTACAATTTACTGCGATTCATAGCCACTGTAAAATAAGTCTTAAAACTGACGGGCATTTTGTGAAGCCATCATTTTCTCTGCAAGCTCGAAGATTTTTCTTTTAAAGTGATTGGGTAAAATGATTTTCGGTTCTACTGTAAAATAACGGAATTAAAAAAAAATATTCGGTACACCTGTAAGGTTTACATGCTTCGTTTGCATTTTTTGCTGCCATCGATTTACCATTAAATTGCCGGAGTATTTGCACATTTTACTCCAGTAATTGTCCAGTCTCTTAGCGTTGACATGCCTTGCTAACGCAGAGTAAACTAGAATGCCTGGTGGCGTAAGACCATCACCCACGGTAAGGGAAAATGCAACGGAAGTAATTTTCGATGGCCAGCTAATCCTAATTTCTCATATAGACGCTGTGTCCAACAAGGTTACATCGCTACGCCCCTACTATATTACCTCCTTGAGAATAGCATAGTAAAAAATAGAACGCCCTGTGCTCCAGACGATGTGCTGCGGTGGAGGCAAATTCGCCCCGGTGGAGGAAAATTCAACGCCGTCAGTTCTTATGTCCAGCTCGGACTAGTTTTTTTGGTATGGGTCACATCTAGGTCAACCCACCAAACTTCCTACAGACTCTCACTTTGTTCGCGGGTGATAACCAATCTCACTGCACCGGATAGTACTAGGGAAATTTCTCTAACACTTCTAAGTCGAAAATTGCCCTGTAATGGACCACAGTAAAAAAGAAATGAGATCGCAAAGCAACTGACAGTATTGTAGCACTGCAGAATCCCCAACACTTCTTGTTCTTAGACTGCTTTATTAGGTGTTTAGTTATTCCGAGTTCTTAATTATCCTAGAGAACAAATTGATTGATGCTGCCCTTTACGAAAATTTCATTGAAGTAACAAAAGACGGTGAGCGCTGTTAGTGGACCTGAATTATACATGTATGAGAAGGCCATTAGAACTTACGTCATTAAAGAGCATTCAATCATTCTGCTCTTCACAGAAGGTGATTGACGAAAGATTAGACGTCTTACTTTAGAGTTCCACCGAACAAAATATCAATTTTGTCCTGGTCAATCTCTGCTTTTTAAGAGAAACTTATCTTCACTCCAGTTGCTCGCAAGATGTTTATCACAACTTAAAAGGGAATTGTGTGGTTTTACTTACACGAAAAGAGCTACACTTGAGATAGTTTTTCATGAGAGCAGATGTGGGAACACTTTTTACACCATTCCGATGACGTTACAACGTACACGATTTCGGCTTGCGCATTGTTACAATGCCAAAGCGAAAACTTTAATACTTATAACAGAAATAACAGCCAGTTTTTATACTACTGCACAGTGAGATTGGTAAAGTTTCAAGCACCTCTTTTGACTTTGAGTTAGTTTTATATTGCATATTTCAGGGTGATATTGATACACCTTAAGTTACTACCGAAGCTTTTGCTCTAAGAACTTGGGGTGTTTTACATTTTGTGTCCAAGTGGGCAGTATCATTTCCGCAACCATTGAGGATGCAATGATATGCCCTTCAGAAAATATTTGACTGACGAAAAGTCAAGGGCGTTACTTTTGTTTCGTTCCGCCTATTGAAGTCGATTTCGTGTTGCAGGAAATTGCAGGTAGGAAATTACCTTCACTCCCATCACTAGCAATAATTCAAACCAGCTCAGAGGGGAAAGCTTCATTGTACATTAATTCACGATGAACAATATCGCAGCTCTCAGAGCTGTGCGCGGCAGAGTCGCTTGCTTTTGTGTCCTTTGCTTAGGACAAATGCAATTTGCGTTCCAGTGACGCAACTGAATATCGATTTAATCAATGCTGTGGCTACGGCATCTGCGATCAATGTATTTACGTACTATATATCCCCGCATCAGCATTGCAAAAATACATGCTGCTCATTGAATCAAAACTTATGTAACAGCTGATAACATCGTAATAATTTCTATTTAGAATTGATCTACGACAGTTGGAGTGCGAAATGTTTGAGTGGCAGGCGTGCCCTTTGCACCGAGAGCCCTCATGAAAAATTTACACCTGCTCTTTAGCAGAGCGGGAGCACCAATTGCTCCAAAGGAAATGTTTCTATAGCGGTAGCTGAGGAAACTTGCCGATGTACAGTATGGTTATTGGTACATTCTGAGGTTTATACTATTTTACATGATGAAATTATGTTCGTCATCGAGTTATTATTGTGATTATGGTTATTGGTACATTCTGAGGTTTATGCTATTTTACATGATGAATTTATGTTTGTCATCGAGTTATTATTGTGATTATTTTTTGTTATCGATGATATCATAATGTAAAGTAACATCTCCTTCCATCACATCACCTTTATTGGCTTTGATATTCGTATACAATTTCTGGAGTTTTTTTAGAGATGATTTTTATTTTTACCCTTAGAACTCCAGCTATTATCGGTTAATGTTTCTCTAGGGGACATGTATCACTGCGTAAAACAGCTACGGCGCAGGGATTTATTTGTTACAATAATTTCTCACACCACTGAACAATTGTTTCTTTTTATAGTGGTAAGTGGAAGGTTATTGAGACGTGAGTAGTCGTGTCCTTAAAGTTTTACTTTGATGCATGACAGAGCTAGGTCTTCAATTTAAAAATTGAAAGGCAGAAATTTTAATGCATTATACTCAATGTATACCAGTTTGAACAATCAGTGGAGTAGATGCTGGGCGCTGTGAAAACTAAAGGCTCAACACCGGTATGGATTTTTCAAGCTTAGATATTCTGTAGTGAGAATTACAGGTAAAATAAAAATAAATAATGATAATTGGAAAGCAGAATGGAGAATGATTTGATGCACTAACAAATTCCAGCAGAAGCATATAACCAAGTAAAAATAGACCTTTATTATTATCATCATGACTTATACCACAACGACAAGAAACATAAGCATATTTTTGCCCTTCAACTATACATTTGTTATACTTCTTTATGTGGCAGATTTCCTTTTTCTTCTACTTTGTATATCCTGTTATATTTATCTATTTTTTTTAAAGAAGAGTTAAAGGCTTCAAATCAATGCAGCTGCCAAACTTTTGAAGGTTTAAAATGTAACATTTACTTTTAGGACAGTAGCTTTTACTGAATCTTCGGTACTACCATACACGCATGACCCAGTCTACGGTGTCCCTTCGATATTGTGAGCGAAGATCACGTTAGTGTAGAGCACTCACCACTAGACACGTTAGCTACCACGAGAACTACATTTGTTACGAATTCGCTTCGTGCTCCGTTAATGCGTGCCTCTCTTCCTTCTATGACCTCCGTCTGTCTGTGACCAGAAAACTCAAAAAGTTATGGACGGGTCTTTACAAAATTTACAGGGATTGTTAGGTATGTTAGGAGAAGCAGATGATTAACTTTTGGTGAAGTTCCATTCAAGTGATTGTTGGTTCGGTTGCATCTATTTTTTTGTAGCATAACTCAAAAAGTCATAAACGGATCTTTATAAAATGGCAAGAATTGTTAGGTTATCACTAGGTGTATATTGACCAAATTTTAATGTTGATCCGTTTGTTTGTTTGCCTCTGTGTTCCGGTTTGTTAGTTACATAACTCAAAAAGTTATGATCGAATAGATGTTGATGAAATTTATAAGAATTTTTAGAAATGCT
Organism: Parhyale hawaiensis; assembly: GCA_001587735.2. NCBI lineage: Eukaryota > Metazoa > Arthropoda > Malacostraca > Amphipoda > Hyalidae > Parhyale > Parhyale hawaiensis. The sequence continues at coordinate 10,767,523 of LQNS02000211.1, read as the reverse complement.
AAAAGATGCAATTAGAGCATCAACTTTTTGTGATGATCAGGTCGCTCGTTCATGTGTTTGGCTAATGTTTGCCAAAATATTTGTCAAAAGATAACTCGAAAAGTTTTAGAAGCATATATATTCACTAAATTTGTGAGAATTGTTGGAAACATTAAAGGTTACAAATGACCAATTTTGTTGATGATCGGTTGGTTCGTTCATGGGTTTGACTGATGTTTGTCTACTTGTATGTTAGAGCATAACTGAAAAAGTTAGGGATGATGGATCTTAAAGAATTTAAAGAAGCTGTTATTAGTGTCCTGAGGCACAAATGACCAAATTTGGGGGATGATAGAAAGGAAATCCTAGTTTCAGAACCAATTCACACTTTTTGGTGGTATGTATTAACTGGCTTGGCGGAGGTATACACTCTCAGAGTGCTTTAATTCGATCTTATTAAATTAATACGGTACTTTCAGTGGTAGAAATTTATTACGAGGTTTTTATTTTTTCCTTGAAGACAGAAAAAACTCTCAAAATGCTTGCTCTTCAACGGTTTGTTCTAATTAAACACTTGAGTGCCAACCAGTTTTTATTACCTCCGCCAAGGAGGTTATGTTTTTGTCGGAGATTGCTTGTCTATCACTAAGATAAGTCAGAGAGTTATTGACGGAGCTGTATGAAATTTACAGAGAATGTTAGGTATGTTAGGAAGCATAGATGATGAAGTTTTGGTGAAATGGTGTGCAATAACCCTTTGTATGTTTGCTTCCTTGTTTTTTCTTGGTAACTTCATTGAAACATTTGTGAACGGATCTTCATAAAACTTGCAGGAATTGTTGAAAATGTTACGAAGAGCAGATAATGAATTTTTGTGATGATCTGTCAGTCCGTTTTTCTCTTATGTAATCTCCATGCAAAAACGTAATGAGCGAATCTTCATAAACTTTGCAGGAATTGTTAAAAATGTTGAAAGGCTCAAATGATAAAATTATGGTGACGATTTTTTCGTCAACATTACCTTGTATGGCTGAGGTATGCGCTCTTAGCGTGCTCTCTAGTTACCTTTATTTTCAGTTTGTCTTCAAACCGAGTAAAGTGACGTGTGAGTGACATCTTCCAAGGCAGTTAATTTTTGCTAGTTTCTTTTTTCACTTTATTGGTCAGACCTAAAAAATGCAACAAAGTCTACGCGAATAGCTCGTCAATGATCAGCTGAGCAACAGATCGATCATTGAATCAACAGTGTAAAATTTCGGAGATATCTATATGAACGCTACTTATTCATTCAAACATTACGCTCATCAGAAATCAACAAGGTTTTTTAGTGTTCATCGTTTGAGTTTTATTTATGAAGCAACCTCTATTTTTGCTTGTCTGATTAAAAATAAAGCCGTAGCGCATATATACCTGGTGATTATATTTGTATATACCATATCCGAGCTAATAAATTTATCGAAGTGAAATAGGATTTGTCATGAACTGAAGAAAGTCTACGTTACTACCAATGGCGAACTGATTTTCACTCATGTCCGATTGACGTTCACTATATGACAATTTTCTGATGTGAGAAATTGACCTGCAACAGGTTTATTACTCTAATTTGCAATAGTCTGTGCCAAAATATTGTGTACGGATGGAGTATAGTTGCCAGGGAGCATGAGCTTTTATATGAATATAAAAGCATCTGTTTGAAGTGCAAGCGCGTTTAAATAAAGAAAGCGAAGTGTACGTCTCCACTTTTTACGAAAAACGCCAGCTCACTGACCAAGATGTGTTGCACTGAGCGTACACTGCACCTTGGCATTGAGCTCATTGTACATTTACTTTATGGCTATTTTCATTTCATTAATTTATTACCGTAGCCAAAGGCAACTGCCATACCAAGAAATTGTACCTCAATGGAAAGGCCAAGCCAGTGCAAAATAATAATTTTATAATTAACAAGAGACTCTGAGTGTGCACTCTGAGAGCGCACACCTCCACCAAGCAAGGCAATGTTAACAAAATACTCAATTTAATGCTGAAACCAGCATTTCCTGCTTATCATCGGTCATTTGTGCCTCCTGATATTGATAACAGTTCCTGTAATTTTCTTGAAGACCCATTCTTAACTTTTTTAGTTATGTTCTGACAAACATGAAGTCAAACATGTACTCAAACACACAAACGGAAGAAACGATCCTCATCAAAATTTGATCATATGTGCCTTTTAACATTTTCTACAGTTGTAGAATATTTCGCAAAAATCGCTCTATAACGTTTTCAGTTATGTTTAATTTAAATACATATGTTACAGTGAATGTGTGAAATCAGTAATATCGTGAAATCCCTGAAAATTTCAGCCATATGATGTAATGCCTGTTTCAGTCGGGGATTTCATGAAATTACAAAAATTTCTAGGAATTGTATGAAACCACTGAATTCGAGTAGCTATTATTACACAGATTCAGTGACGATGGAAATAATGGAACTACTCCTGGAGTGATTATTAGTCGACATTTGCCTTTCTCATGACAAACGGAAATGTGCCTTCAGGGTAGCTCGTCTGTAATTGTGACTTCTAGAACTTTTTGTTGAGTCTTCGGGATATATCTTCCGGAACCCACTTTATTTACTTGTTTTCTGCCGTTCATTTGTCAAAACACGATGATAATTCTATTCTCCCGTTACTGTTTTCTCGTATGATGTTCCATGTTTCTGTTTCCATCTTTTTCTTGACTTTGTTTCCACACCACTAGTTAATTATTCTTTACAGATATCTACTATGTCTGGTGTATATTGGAGATCATTTTTAAACAATAGCTATTGAAGCGATATAGACAATGCAAGACATTCCTTATACCTTAAGCCAAAATGTAGAACCGTTGAGGATCATCTCGATGCTGTGATGAAACTCCCAATAATTTAAATGAATTGACAAAATTGATCAAAGTTTCACAAGTTAATGATTAAGGATCAGCCACTGAAACTTGAATAGTGAAGTCGGAACTAAGGCACCAGTCAGACTGTTCCGACCTGTCCAAGCGAACATACTCTTAGTCCAAACAAACAGAGGACTTTCAATTTGTAGACTCGGGGGCTTAAGAAGCACGTCACCATAGTTTACAATATCAAATTCATTTATGCATACTTTTGGTGTTTCTTCACAGCAACAAAAAAGTAAGAAGTAAAAAGTAACGAGCTGTTCAGCAACTATCCACTGTACCCTTAGAGCACAGTTCCGATTATCATGAAAAAGGCAAATGTCAAATAATAATCACCCCAGGAGTTTACTTTTATTATTTCCATTGTCAGTGAATCTGTGTAATAATAGCTGCTCGAATTCAGTGAATTGATGGAATTCCTAGGAATTTTAGTAATTTCAGGAAATTCCCGAGTGAAATAGGCATTACATGAAATGACTGAAATTTTCAGGGATTTCACGAAATTACTGGCTTCACACATTCACTGTAACAAATGCAAGTAAAAACAAGCATAAAGCTGCACAGAGAAAACGACTGACAGGTCATCACAAAAAATCGGCGTTCCCAATAAAATCTACAAACGTCAAGAAGATCTGTTCATAACCCTTGTGTTATCAAAAAAGCAAGAAAAAAATAATAATAATAGCAAGCGGTTGGAAGGATCTCAACAAAAAACTAATCATCTGCTTTTCCTAACATGTGTAACATTCCCTGTAAATTTCATGAAGATCTATCCATAAATTTTTAAGCTATCTTGGTGACAGACAGAAGCAGACAGATACACTCCGACAAAACAGAATCTCCTTGGCAGAAGTAATTAACCTGCTTAGGTACCAAGAAATTCTCTTATAGTTGAATATCTCCTATGTATATTGCTTACTGTAGAGACTTCTGTATCTTACTTTAGCCTAAATTTTTGTGCAAGGCGCATTGATCGACCGCAGCTGTGCTGCTAAGTGCCGCCCATCACTGCAAAAGTTTCGGTGAATTGATATTTTATGCACAGCTCAGACACTTCCGCCTTCCAGTAGATGCCATTATTTTTCACAGATACAATTCTATCTGTTGGTATCTGTCATCTTTACGGATGAATTTTTTTCTTTTAAATTGTAGTCTCAGTTATGGCTTTATAGCATGCGCTGCTCGGTTATTATTTACGCTCATTATTGTGTGTCGAATTCGCCTCGCTGCAATATCGGTCACGAACATCTTAGTGGTGTTAATCTTGTATAGCCAAATGCGAAATTTTCTACCTGATTTAGGGCCGTCTCAGCTTAGGGTTAAGCCGAGTTCACACGACAGCTTTTTGCTCCATATACAGTTGCGAGCATAATTAAGGGACAAAAACAAAAAATTTCATATCTCAAAAACTGTAAAAGGTTCAACGCTGAAATTTTAACACAAAAGAGGTATTGAGATACCCAATAATATGCTAAGAATTTATTACGATCCGAAGGATAACAAAAAAGTTATGTATATTTAACTTATAATTATGAATTTAGTGTGAGCAGAATTAAGGGACACTTGACAAAAAACGCAACAAAATAACAAATTTAACAAAAACCTTCATCCTTAATCAATATTTTGTGAACGATCCTTTATGTTTGAT
>LQNS02000211.1:10747126-10761866 GCA_001587735.2 Parhyale hawaiensis | reverse complement strand
TGTGAAGCTGCTATTTGGAGCAAAATACAGCTGTAATATTGCTAATTTGAAGATAAAAATAGTTCATAATACACTTCCACTTTTTTGGCCATAGCAGTAACCTAAAACGCAGCAGTTTTCTAGTTCCATTTTAGGAAAGACTATGTTACGTAATTTTATGAGTGAAATCATGCCGGTGAATAGCAACATTGCGTGTATATAACTCTGCAATGACTAGCTGGTGCACCGAACAAAAGACCTTTCAAACAATGCTATTTGTACGAGAAACCAACGTTTTCTTTAGTTGAGACTCACTCGCTAGAACACCTGGTGGCTTCAGCCTTTTCTTGAACAGTAACTTCCATCGGTGGCAGCAGCAGCATCGTTACATCGGTGGTGCAAGAGTTTGATTGTCATAGTCGTAGAAATATTGCGATAGTCAAATCATAGACAGCATCCTTTCCCTAAGAGAAATTTGCCTGCCCAGAAGCTATATATAATACGACTTTAGCTTCTTGGACGATCCAACGTTCTGCTGAGGATGTGTTTAGGTTATATTGAGAGGGTTTTTCATAGATGTTATTAGGAGGGTTTAGAAAAATGTATACAATATGCTGAAATTAAGTTGTTGGCAAGACATAAGCCGTGTAAATCATGCAGGCAACACTGCGTATCAATAATGCCATTGATTTGCGAGCATTTTATATAAGTCATTCACATTTTATACATAAGAGTGCGCAATGCTTGCAGTGTACTGCCATTATATGTTGCATACAGTACAACTTCAGCGGTGCACAGGCAATACAAATTCAGTAGTGAACAGTATATGTACTGTATATATATTATAGGTAGTTCTCCATTTACTGCCGCTGAAAAAAATGCATGATTGATAGCTCAATTTGCTCGTTCATTATTAAGCTTTTGCTACGGCTAATCGTGACTAGAAAGATGTTAGTATCAGTATACTGTCATAAAATTATATACTTTAAATATACTGCACGATNAAGCTGCTATTTGGAGCAAAATACAGCTGTAATATTGCTAATTTGAAGATAAAAATAGTTCATAATACACTTCCACTTTTTTGGCCATAGCAGTAACCTAAAACGCAGCAGTTTTCTAGTTCCATCTTAGGAAAGACTATGTTACGTAATTTTATGAGTGAAATCATGCCGTGTAAATCAAGTAGGCAACACTGCGTATCAATAATGACATTGATTTGCGAGCATTTTATATAAGTCATTCACATTTTATACATAAGAGTGCGCAATGCTTGCAGTGTACTGCCATTATATGTTGTATACAGTACAACTTCAGCGGTGCACAGGCAATACAAATTCAGTAGTGAACAGTATATGTACTGTATATATATTATAGGTAGTTCTCCATTTACTGCCGCTGAAAAGAATGCATGATTGATAGCTCAATTTGCTCGTTCATTATTAAGCTTTTGCTACGGCTAATCGTGACTAGAAAGATGTTAGTATCAGTATACTGTCATAAAATTATATACTTTAAATATACTGCACGATGTGAATTTTTTTATTTTTTACATAAGTAATAGGGGACATTATGAGTTTGAATTTAGTTTAAAGTTAATTAGTTTAAAGTTTAATCCTCAGTTTGTGAACAGGTCACTGTTTTGGACCTATATCGCTGACCCTCGACAGGTGTCAACCCATGCACCACAACTATTTCTTGAGATAGTAACGGTGACATTGCGGATTAAATAAAACTACAATGACTTTTCGTTTCAAACGCTGCCATTGATTTCCCATACACTATAATCTTTCTCAACTATAAAGTAACGATGACTCTAACACACTCGTGCGTGAGCGAGCAACACAGCGCTTTAAAATGCATAGCATGAATTACATACTGAGAAGAGTGACATGATCGGTTAAAATTGCTGCTTAAAAACTACGCTACAATCAGTACAGCACCACCGAACTTACTTACAATTATACGCTTAAATATTCATATGATATTTTCTGACCGCTTACCAAAAGCGCTTGACTGTTGAAGAATTTACTGGTGTAAAGCCCATATTTTTTTTTTTTTACAAATTGACATTTGTGAATAAACGCTTAAATTCAAATAAAGTATTTTCAATAGGTATCTTGGATGTGTAATTTCATTGTGTAATCGGGATGACGTGCGAACTGAAGGTCCACTCATAAGTTGAGCGTGTGATTGTATAGGGTAGCCCCGGCATTATGCATCTGCTACTTTACTTTTACTTCTTCTTCAATGCTGTTGCCTATGTGCCAAGTTTTTCAAAGACTTTGTCGTAACAGGAAGGTAGAGTGATTCGTGAAAGGAAGGGTAAGCGCTTAATATATCCATTCGAAGACGCTGCACGTAGTCCTATGTCTACTAAAATTGACCTTTAATTGAGGCATGACAAGGTCAAACTTAGCACGCATAGCGATTGTCCAGTACTGACCATGTGTTTTCGAACGATTTCTTTTATCAGTCAGATTGCTTAAAAAGCTAGATCATTCTGAGAACGCATACCTCCACCAAGCGAGAAAATGGCAACGAAAAATTCAAATTGGTTGTGAAGCATTGATTTTTTTATCAACACCAAAACCTAATGATGTGTGCCTTTTGCTAGTAAAAAGAGCTTCTGTAATTTTATTGAAGATCAGTTCATAACTTTTCAGTGAGGCTGCTAGCAAGCATTCTGACAAACATTAGTCAAACACACAAAGAGACCAACCGATCATCACCAAAATTTAATCATGCTCGTCTTTTACATAACAAACAATTCATGTAGAAATAGAAATTTTACTAGCGCTTCAGTGGCACACAACAATTCATGCAAACTTCATTAAGATCCGTTCATAACTTTTTGAGTTATATTGCTAATAATTATAAAATGAAATACAGCGACAAACAAGCACACAGATCAACACAAAAATTCTGTCATTTACTTTTTTTGATACCCCTAACAACTCATATAAATTTCATAAAAATCCATCGATAACTTTTTGAATTATGGTACTAGAGAAAAAAGGCAGACAAAGAACCAAACAGACGGATGAACGGATCTTTGCCAAAAGTAAATAGTTTATTACTACTGACATGCCTGACAATCCCTGCAAATTTCGTAAAGATCCGTCAAAAATTTTTGAGTTGTCTTGGTGACGGACAAAAAGACAGGCAGACAAACACGACAGAAATATAACCTCCATGGCGGAGGTAAATGTTGTTATTATTGGTACAGGAGATAACAGAGTCAGTTAAGCAACAGATATCGAAGCTGCCGCTAGGTGCCGGCATTTCATTCTATCCTCAAAGTTTTTGTTTTGCACTGTCAGCTAGCCTTCAAATCTTGAAGATTATATAATTTATGGATTTTCTTTCAGCTTATATACTTTCCCATGTGCAAGTTGCAGATTACGTTAGCTACGCACTAATTAATTTCTTCCATCAACAGTAGTTTCTGATTACTGAAACTTCCAGCACGCACCTAACGGTTGGTGCCGTGACAAGAGTTACATATAGGTGCTTTTGCTCTCGACACGGAGTAAGGTGTTGTTCCAAAATAAACACGCCTTCCCGTGTTCCGGCAGTATTTTCATAGGCGCACTGTAAGACGGACTGGATTTGGGCCTACAGACTTTCTCAACGTAGTCTATTTTTTGAACTTTGATTCACACACTTCAATCAGAATGCGCAAGTGTTCTGCCTGCCACTTAAGGCGTTTTCCATTTTACACGATTAATTGTGGACCGGACTTAGTTTATGCCTGCGTACGAGGGGAGTTCAAAAGTTGGCGGAAGTGCTGATAATATACAATTTAAATTCAAGCTTTCTTGCGTTCATACAAACGTATTGCTCGGCCAAGAGTAGCGTTCTTCTACGCGGATTCATTCTACTAATTACGACGTAAGTTTGATACGTTGGGATAAGTGTGTAATTACTACTAATTTGAGCATCACCATGAAGCGTTGGGTACAAATATGGCTGGAAGTTCGTGACTATGAAACTTTCCGTGCTTTGCTGTTTGTGTGGTGAGTAGCAACAGTGTGCTTTAGAAGGAAGTGACAATGAATTTCAGACCTTTTTTTCAATATCGAATTTGACACTAATGATTTCAAGTATTTCGATATTAACAAAAAATTAGGTCCATCATATCATCGTTACCACCATTTGTTATGCCCCAGATTGTGCCATGTATCGCAGTTGGAGGTAAGCTATCATACAGCCAGCTTTTGACGTTATTGGTTCAGTAATGAAACTCGGAGCGAAATTTTCTTAGAACTCTCTGAATTCCCCTCGTATAGGCAGAAAAATCTGAATCCAGATCGGACCTGTATGCAATTTTTTCATATGAACACAAATTAGGTCAGTGCCACTGTAGTACTCAGGAGCTAAGCTAAAAGAAAGCGGCAGCCAGTAGAACGCGCAATGGAAAATCTGACTCAGGCTTACGATTCAATTTGAGAATTCGAAGACAAGGTTCATTTCGCAACCGTTCTGATTCAATGAGCTTTAATGCGCAATTTTAGAACCCAATTACAGAACTTTGTTTGTGGTAGACAGTAAGGCCTCATCATCATCATTATTATGACGGTAATCTCTCCTATTGCAGTCTAACGATTTACTCGTTACATCCGGATTCATTTCCCAAGCCAGGTCCAATTGGTAAGCCCTGCGTCCTTCAAATTTATTGCATAAGTGAGACAGATTAAAATGTCGAATGAGGAATTAATAGAGGGGCATTCCAAACATTGGTATTCGAAATAATAGTATTAAAAACTGTGGTATTTTAAACAGTGGTATTAGAAGCAGTGGTAGTCCAAACAATGACATCCCAAGCATCGGTATTTCAAAAGGCGACAGTCCAAACAGTGGTAATAAGAAATAGTGATACTCCACACAGTGGTATGTTGTATTTTAAAGTGGTATTAAAACATTGGCATTCCAAACAGCGATATTCCAATCAGTGCCATTCCAAATAGTGGTATTAGAAACAGTGGTATTCCAAACAACGACGTTCCAAGCAGTGGTGATGCAACAGTGGCATTCCAAACACTGATAGTCCCACAAGAAAAGTGAAATGAAACCACGAATCAAATGAACAATGATTTTTACGAAAATACTGACTGAAGCAATCTATTGACGCTCGTACTACACGTACAGGGCACTAACCTAGAAAACTAACAAGCGATGTTTAACACTGGTGAAGTTGTTCTAGTATGCTAGGCTGTGAAGAGAAGGTAGTTTTAAACATTGCAAGTAAATTGAATCTTATTTTTTCTCACTTTATTAAAATTCATGTGATAAGTTCAGAGACAAGTCTTCTTGATGCACACAGGAAACTAGAAATGGCGGTAATCCTCACTACATGTACGATAATACGCGTTATTTTCAAGGACCCACTTTTTTCTTAGAAACTTGATCACTTGATATCAGGGGTGAATGCGAGTGGAGACAAATAACTTAGTGCTTGTGTTGCGTAATTACCTGGTATTAACAAAAGAAGAGCGACGCCAAAAAGAAACTTCTTTCTTTTCACTCAGATGACTGTGATTTTCTAAAGAAATTCCTGGCCAACAAATCAAGAAAGTTTCGAGTCAAAGGACGCTAATTTCCTCAAGAAAATTGGATGATTAGAAAATTACGCGACTTTGACTCATTGCAACGTCTCGCTTCGTCTCGCAGAAGAGATCGCTATTAACGCCTAACGCTTCAATTACATCGCATTATTCAAATAATCTTCGATTCCAGATGCAGTGAATCGCCTCATTCATGGTAGCTTTGCAACGTTAAAGTTTAACGTCCCACTCATGAATCAAACATTACAGGCATTGCACTGTTTCTAAATCCAGGGCTACACTTACGACTTTTGTTGGCGTTGTTAGGATGGAGCCAACTGAATTTATCCAATTTCAGACGTTAGGTACTGTGACCGTGATTACAACTCCAAGTGTTTGAACATCGCACTAAAACAGCTGATATATACTCGTAAGTCTTTGTGCAGTTAAATTCGCCCAAAATTAGGAGAATTTGCGGGCATTGGCACTTGCTGTAAGGGTGAAAAAAAAAAAAAAATCAGAAGCGGCGGCTGAGATTTTCAACAAGTTTTTGGGCAGTTAAATTATGCACAAGCGGAAGCCGTGTCGCGGTAACGTAAAAAGATTAACTGAGTTGGCTCTATGCTGATAGTGCCGACCAAAGTCGCACGTGCGGACCCGGCGTAACGTGTCCAAACGAACGCAGTGAGCATTAAAAAATAATCTGCTTACACATTCCCTCACGTTCCCACACATTTCTGTTGTTGGCACTATGTAGTGCAATAAAAACTAGCCTATTCTGGGTAATTTGAAGACTATGTATTTTGCCAAACACTTCTATATAGACAAATGTGTTTACATCCATATTTATGATGACAGAAGTACGGTACTTACCAATTGTATCTAGGCTTTTTTACACTTTATATCTATAGTCGAGTCACAGCCTCTGGCAGGAACAATGAAGAGCTGTAGGTGCAATTCTTTTGCCGTCATTTTGACGGCGGAGCACAACAGTATACTCGTAGATATATATGCATATGTCATTTTCCAATTGACCCTCAGGTAAAACTGAAATTCGAGAGTTGAACTTTCCCAGCTGCGTAACAGAATTCTACCTGGGCTGGAGGCAGCTAGAGAAGTGCGTCATAAATAAGTATTCCTGAGACAAGGAGGTGTGTGCTATTCACAATTTCTTTGTGCCGTTCCGTGTAACCATCAAGGAATTTTGGCAACGAACCTGAATGATGAAGAAGTTCTAATGCAAATTCGTTGCTTTTAGTGTTAACGATCGAACACACTATATAGCAGCTATGTTATAAGTGACTTTACATATATTTAGTTATACAGTATACGCATATACAATAAAAAGCTGCTGATGAAACTTCCCTGCTCCAATTTTAGACGTCCGGATGCATCATTAACGAAGATATTGGTGTTTGTAATTGAACACTAATCTGTTGTCCTGTGACGTACACAACCTTCCAAGGCGCCATTTACATGATACGTCGAACTCATATAGTGAATAATGCAAAAACGTAACTGGTGTCTCGCCTAAGTTCGATGAATGATTCCGGGAGTGAAAGGTAACACCCCGTGTGTTGCAATTTAGCATCTTTATTCAACTCCAATTGTCTTTCATTGCGACAGCAGTTGGTAGGAAGTTCTTAACATGCAGTAAGCGTGTTTTCTTTGCAATATTACATGTGATGAATCAACAGTTTTACATTTATTTGAGATTACTAAGAAATAAAATTGTATAAGTCTGACTTTTCTATTGCCTGGAATGGTTTTTCTTCATAATATAGAAGTGCTTTATGTCACTATAATCTATACTATAACTAGTGGACCCGTGCGTGAAAAAAATCACGCAATAATCGATATGTTTGCTTAATATAGGCCGGTGAGGAATCTTCTCTGACTTGCTTCTTCATTTTCTTCTTTGATCCTTTGTGTGGCTCTCATCCTTAGGTCCTCCCTTCTCTGACTTGCCGTTTCCACGTTTACCGCTCACGTTTATCAGCATTTCTTATTCCCCTATATAACCTTTCTGCTTCAAGTTTTTTTTTTACACTGTGTCTCATAGACGCTTCATCTCTCTCTATTGGTAGCACGTCTTTGTTCTTGAGACTGTCGTAGTCTTGATCTTCTTTTACGTTCCCTACCCTCCAGTCTCCTTCTTCATAAACGTGCGTATTCCATAGTGAGAGGCAGAAGTAAAATCTTGAGTAAAACACTGCCATAAACTCCAGTCAGCTTATATGCAATGTGAGTGGACCGTAGCCTTCATACTATCTTTTAAACTTAAACATCTGCGTCATTGAAGTACTGAAATTTGGCCTATGAAGCGAAAACTGCTCTGTCATAAAAAGACAGCAAGCTAGAAGAAGTAATTGTCTACTGCTCCATGAAAAATCATCTCTTCGTGAGTATTTCGTTGATCATTTGCCAAATTTATACTTCGTGACCTGAGAGAAAAAATAAAGTTACAAAATCAGACTCCAGAAGCTGCAATATATTGTTTCGATTTGAAAAAGTGTTTCAAACAAGATGTGCATTCTGATGAAGGGACAAGGATCCCACTTTCGCCATCTTCCGCAACCTAGTCACTGATCTCTATGAAAACGTAACTTAATTACAAAATCTGCAACCTGGCCTGTTTTTGTCTTAAGACCGGACACGAAATAAATAAACGAAACGTTTTATTATATTAGGTTAGAGAGCTGTCTGTCCGTCAGTACGTCCGTCTGTTCGAAGCCTTCCCAAACCGTATCCATTACACGAGCCCCGAATGGCTTATTAATTGCTGTAGACCTGGCCCCGGGCCTTTGTGAACTTGGTGGCCTTTGCGTACTAGGTGGACTTTGCAGAGTTGGTGAATATTGTAGAATTACGAACTTTTTCGATGGGATGCTAAGGTGTTTTCAAATATGTATTTTCATTGCTTATTCAGCAAAAGGGTTGCGTTTGGTGGTATAGTAAATTGGCTCTGAAACCCTGATTTGATTTGTATCAACACCAAAATCTAATAGTTTGAGCCTTTTGATAGTATTAATAGTTTCTGTAATTTGCTTGAAGATTCGTTCATAACTTTTTGAGTTACGCTGCTAACAAACATTATGACAAACATAAGTCAAACACACTAACGGATGAACTGATCATCATCAAAATTTAGTCATCTACCTCTTTTAACATTACTTACAGATCCTGTAAATTTCATAAAGATCTATTGGTAACTTTTTGAGTTATGGTGCTAACAAGCATAAAATCGAACGCAGCGACAAAGAGACGAACACACAGATCATCACAAAAATTTGGTCATTCACTCTTCACAATATGCCTAACAACTCATGTAAATTTTAGAGAAATCCGTCCATAAATTTTTGAGTTATGGTACTAAGAAAAATAGCGAGACAAACAGACAAATAGATTAATGGATTTTCACCAAAAGTTAATCATCTGTTAGTGTTAACATGCCTACAATCCCTGTAAATTCGTAAAGAGCCGTTCATAACTTTTTGTTATCTTGGTGACAGACAAAGAAAATAACTGACAAACGGAGTAAGTGACAGACAGACATACAAACACGGGAAAAATATAACTTCCTTGGCTGAGGTATGAATAGCACACGATGCTATTTTATAGGACTTCGACTAATGTCTCGCACGTCAGTTAGAAAACAGTTTAACGGTTGCTACCCTAATGTCCTATTTTCCCCCTATTTTTAGGGGATATCGACGGTGCAGTTGCTCTAATTTTCCACCGGACTGCAGTAGCTGACAGTTCACAAGCGATCATTGGCGCTGCCATCGCTCGAGTTCACAATAACACGGCCAATTATCGAAGTGCCGATGATCTGCTCGCCAATACACACACTGTAATCATACAAATTGGCCCACTCATCCATAATTTGAGCCTCTCATTGCGTGGTATGGAAATTCCTCGCATATAGAATGTACATCATTTGCTTGTTTAATGCACTGCACAAAGTTGACAGCAAGAGTATTGATATTTTCAGTTCATTCCGGCATTGTTTCTTACCTAACTGGTTACTGATCCCTAATTTTTATCACTTATAACGTCGTATAGAAATATTCCTCCTATCATATCATAAATTTGTAAAGGATTTAAAGGACAGATCTATGCAATATATCCTACTGTGTTTTTCCTGTGTGTTGCACCGATGTGCATTACAATGGCTCAATGGTCCATAATTTGGTCCAATCATCATTTGACTGCTCATTTGTACTTCACTGTAAGGTCCCTTAGTTCCGCGATGTCAGTTTGTAGTTCGAATGCTGTGAGGATTCAACTGATGTATTTTTTTACTGATTAATAAATCAAGTAACCCAGAAAGTTCTTGCGTTTGTCTGTCAGACACTTCACCATAAAACTGTGCAAACTCTCTGGATAACCTAATATGTTGAAAATCAAGCGAATGCTCCACTCTCCAAGTAGGTGTCGACGATGTATAGGCCAAAATTTATCGATTAAGTACTTTGGCAGCGTTACATATAGCTTTACCGATTCCTCTCTATACTTCTACTGTTGATAACAAGCGTATTAAATTTTGATTTCTGATGCACCCGTGCAATCTTCTCAAAATATATTTCTCTTGCTGCCTTGTTAACACACGTATTAAATTTTGATTCCTGATGCACCCGTGCAATCTTCTCAAAATATATTTGTCTTGCTGCCTTGATAACACACGTATTAAATTTTGATTCCTGATGCACCCGCGCAATCTTCTCAAAATATATTTCTCTTGCTGCCTTGTCCTTTCATTGAACGGATGCGGAAAATTTTACGCAAATTTTGCAGACAATAGCATACAGACAAAACAAACTTCAACAATGTAACAAAATACTTGCCTTGAGAATACAGCGACATAACGCGCATGGATCAGTTATTTTACCGGAAAACTGGGAATGTCTGAAAATTTTACAGTCACATATTTTCTGTTTTCTTTAGAATCAACAATACTTCTGTGTCATTGCAATCTACAGACAATAGCATCACAATGTATTCTAGTGATATTTCCTCGTAAAAACAAATTATCTTACGGGAGCAGTATGATCAGAGCCTATAAAAGTTTAGTTACTGGAGGAAGAATACTTTGAGAGCAATTTTTTTAACAATTTTCATAACAGCAATGACTCACTATCTCCCGCCAGGCTTGTGAAGAATAAAATGTATATGTTTTCTTTTCATTAGAGTCTCGAACAAGCTAATGTGTGCACTCTTGCAATTTTTCCTGCCCTGTGAATTCAGTACGTATTTTGTTAGAATTAAATTCCCCATTCGCGCTTCACTACGGCCGGGGGGGGAGGGGGGGGGGCGCAGAGCACCACACGCTCTGTTTTTCTGCACAAATGGTGGGCGATGGCATCTGCTGATACTTCACTCACTCTTGACGTGCGCCTTCCGGCCGTATAGATCAGTGAAGAAGCCCTCGGGGGTGGCCAACCCCTGCATTACTGCGCGGCGACTTTTAAACAACAGAATATTCAGGAGCAATGCCGCTGACGAATTTAGGGCGAGGACTGCGTGCTATGTACAACTCTGTGTAGAAGGAGAAACTTAGGCATCCGCATACAGAAGAGTGGAACGTTATTTAATGGAAAAATACTATGAATTACAGTTTTAACGGATACGAGAGACACCCTACGTGTTTAGTCACATCGCGTAACTCACCATAACTTTACTTAAAAAAAATACTATGTTCACCATGCATTCTATGTTTTAATAGCCACATCGTTGAGCAAAAAAAATTGTGCTAGCTCAATGATTAACTTCTTTGATGGAGCTATAGTGCAGAGGTCTAATTTATTGCATCAAATCACCATCACCTTAGAAATTGCCCTATCATAAGTTTTCATTACTAAGCCCTACGAAATCGTGCTCGTGTATGTGTAACATATACGAGCACTTCACTACCTTCGTCAGATATGTAGTGACTGAGTAAAGAATACCAGATTTTGTAAAAGTCCCGTTACACGTCATTATTACTCGCAAGCGGCGTGAGAAGTGATTATCACTCATGAATGAAGTGAGAATGGTGATAATATTTTCGTTGTAGATATATTTATATTTAAATGTCTTTCCACCCAAAAACTGCCAGAAGGAAGTCAGAAATCATCACAATCTACTGCAGGCATTCAAGGGGGCTGACCTACAGTAGATATAAAAAATGCCAGCACTTTCACCCTCCCCTCCCTCGCAGAACATTGTCTTACGCCACGGGGGTTCTAGTTTTATATGTGTGGGATCAACCTCAAAGAAGTAAAGCTTATTCATTGTGTAAGGCTAACTGAATATTTATTAGTTTCAGGAAACTATTATATGCAGTAATTACTGGTAAGGTGCATGTATGCCACAGTGCAGGCAAAAAAAAGTGAGATATCTTATCTTTTCTGCACTAGTCCAGGCTCTAGGGGGTGTCTGCGTACATTTCTCTTTCACGGCTCTACCATGCATTTTACTATTTCATATGATTAGGACATTAAAAAAAAGTTGTTAGAACTCTCGCAACTGGTACATTTTTGAGGTGGCATGCGGGGGCCCAAAATTATCAATTGTGGTTTGATTGTTCTGAAACTTGCTCAGGGCATATGTTTTTGAAAAAGAAACACATTTTAATCAAGAAACTTTATTGATTTAGGCCTTAGTTTTTGAGACAAAGGGGTTTATATATAAATATATATGTATATTTTGGAAATTCAAACGAATAGAACTCATGAGTTTTCATGCTAGAATAAAAACAATGACAGTTTTGGAATCCTAGGAACATTCTTAACAAAACTATAGAGCTGGATTGTCCCTTTGTGCCGACATAATATTTTCTATCACAGCTGGATTCTTCATTCTCTATTTCGTTGCGAACGCCAACTAAAACATATTAAAAACACAATTAGGGAATTCGGTTTTGAGGTGCGATAGGCAAATATTATGAGGGCAAAAGTGGATAATCTAGCTCTATAGTTTTGTTAGGAATATTCCAAGGATTCCAAAACTGTCATTGTTTTTATTCTAGCATGAAAACTCCTTGAGTTACATTCGTTTGAAATATCCAATAGATACATATATATTTATATATAACCCCATTATCTCAAAAACTAAGGCCTAAATCAAAAAAGTTATAGGAAAAAAAATAGATGCTTCTTTTTTCAAAAATACATATGTTGAGCAAGTTTCAGAACAACCAGTCGATTATTGATCATTTTGAGCCCCCCCCCCATGCCCCCCACCTGAAAAATGTACCAGTTTCGAAAGGTCTACCCAACTTAGTTTTTATTGTTTTCATCATATGGAATAGGAAAATACATGGTAGAGCCGTGAAAGAGAAATGCACACAGACATCCCCGTTGAGCCTGGATTACCCGGGCTGCCGCAAGCCGGACATTGAGGGCCTCATCGATTACCAAGCATTACGGAGGCGGGTTGCTCGGTTGCAGACGCGCAGCAAACCAAAACAAGGTCGACCCTTAAAATCGTCACATGCCTCTACCTATCTACGACTCTGTGGACGGTCATCCGTCTGACCTTTAACCGCGTGGTTATGTCGAACACCATTGAGGCTTACAAGCTTCTCACTTCTATTTAGTGATAGTGACAATTGCTTAAACAAATTTACGTTTGGTTCACAATGAATTACTTTTCCTATTAAAAGCGGGTCGCAAGTATATAAAATGAAGTATGATAAGAATTTTGCAAAACTCGGTATTTCATACTTACGTGCTACTCATCTTAGTGTAAGTCAAAATATGAAAATATAATATCTGAAGTGTGCATTATATTTATAAGTTTTTTCAAATAGCGTTTAGTATGCAAGCATGAATCAGAAAAAAGTGATATACTGACGCATCATATCCTAATTGTAATAGATCGTGAAATAAATGCTGACGTTCCGTCAGAAATATTTTACAAGTAGTCCATTGATACCAGCAAATTCTCTTAAAGTTTGACTGGAGCTATTATATATAAACAAACAAGCAACAAAGCATTAACACATCACCGATTGAACGATTAATAAACAGGCTTGTTTTGGGTGAATTTTCATCGCTTTGTAAGCAGTTTCCATTATTCTATAAGCATGTGTGAGTAACTTGTAAACAATTTTCTTTACCTTGTATGCAATTTTCGTTACAGTGTGGAGAATGTTTAGTACCTTGTAAGCAGTTTTGATGGACATTTCAACAGTTTTGAGACGTTGTAATCAATTTTTAATTAATTTGCAAATAATTTTCATTATTTTGTAAGCCATTTTCAGCATGCTGTAGGAAAAAGATTCAGAGAACTTTATATTATGATGTACGAACAAAAACTTTTTTTTAGCTGAAAAAAATCCATTTTAGATAAACGAGTACATTGCAAATGAATGTAGCTTGCCCTTGAAAGATGTCTATATTTGATGTATAAAAGACCAGTAGTTATGTACATATGACAGAAAAAAAGTTACTAATTTTATTTAAATTGACTTGTTTTCAATTATCAAATAATGAATAAAATAATGTCGTCTACTAATAAAATTTAAAGTTTCGCGAAAAAATCTCCTATTATAAAAAATCAAATTGTAACCTACAAGCTATGAACAAAAGTTTTCTTGGTATCTAATACAGTGAAGGGAGAATAGATGTCGACGGGGGAGGGGAAGTCTAAAAAGCGAATGAGCAAAGCTACATGGAGGGGCCGGATGTCAGCACTCGTACAGTCAGCGCTCGGTTCCTCGTTAGTAAATATTTTTCAATGCCATAATGATAATGAAACTTTTTGGCTTAACGATTGCCCGAATGACTTTGATTCAATCCTCTATACTTGTAATCGTTGTGTAGATGACACCCTCCTCATATTAAAAAAATCAAACTGATTCTTATTCGTTCCTGCGATATTTGAATAGTTAACATCCAAATATCAAATTCAATGCCGAAAACGAATTAAATAATTCTTTAACTTTTCTAGATGTTTTAATAACTAACCAAGACTCAACACTGACCACTGGATTTTACAGAAAATCCACATTCTCAGACCTCGGGACAAGTTTTTTCAGACACAACTACGATCAATTTGAAACCAATGCAATAAAAACTGTTCTATTTCAAAAGAAAACAGTAAGTACTTCTTCTCTTATGCATCAAATTACGCGTCTCTGAAAACAAAAATAGGACCGTTATTGGACGAAAATGGCTCAATGACTAATAATGATCAGGAGATGAGTGAAATACTGAGCCGTCAATACCAGA
>LQNS02000211.1:10708019-10727796 GCA_001587735.2 Parhyale hawaiensis | reverse complement strand
ATTGCGGAGCAAAACCTGTCTTTTGAAAACACTCCGTTACCCTGATTGTTATCCTCCCGTGATGAAGTGCTAAGCTCATGCAATATCCGCCCCAGAAAGAAATTGTCAACTCGAAAAGTTCGTAAAGCGAAAGCAACGAAATGTTAAGCGATGCGATGCATGGTGTGCCTTCTGAAGAGACGTGATGCCATACGATGTAGAAATAGAGATGTAGGTTAAATTATTAAGAGTATTTTTTATGGGTACAAGGGGTAGATATGCGCAGTTACTTACTCTAAGCCTGTAAATTTTTCAAACAAAGAAATTCGTATAATGGTATGCTTATTTTTATCTTTCAAAACGTAAATCTGAACTGACTATTGTTTAGAATTATCCAGTGCATGGTAAATATAAACGTATTGGCATAGATATTTCTGATTACGTGTCGAGACCAACTATAATTTCTGCTTCTCGTAGACACGGCAGTTTTGAAGCGTTTGTTTTGAAGAAGTCCGGGCCCCACTCAATAAATTTAAGTTATCTCTACTGACACTATTTGGTACGAGGCATATAGTGCACTCTCTGCCCTGAAGATTGAAGTATAAACCTGCAAAAGAATGTGTATCCGATAATTCTTATGAGAAGTTCCAAACCCGGAATTCTCTGCATTAAATAGTGAAGATTACACCTACAGCAGAGTGGGCGTCCCATGTTTCCTATGAGAAGTTTTAAATACGGAACCTATAACTGCAAATCGTAGGTGAACAAGGCATTACAAGTATGGTGCGCGAACTTTCGTTGCGGCTGGGGGGGGGGGGCAGCAAGTAAATATAATTCGCTTATTATTACTGTATATGATGTGGTAATATAATGATATACTAGCGGAAAATATGCTGCAATTTCAGCAAATAGAGAGGCATCGGAACAGGACTGAACTACAATCCTTTGACTAAATCCTGTCGTTTTCCACTCTGAAGTCTGCTAAATACGTTAGGTTTCTTCTCTTGACTGGGGACGAAATTAAGGCAAGGCTCCCTTAAACAAGCACAGCATAAGTGTGCTTCGATTTAACCCCTCAATTTTAAAATCACATTCTTGTCGTCTATGTTAGAGTTTCTGTAAATATACGAGAATTTTTTTTTGCATGCGCTTTTGGCAAAAAGCGGATAATTTGTAAGGTAAGCGAGGTATTTAGTACGAAATACTAATCGAACGGTAATTCTGAGTTCCCTGTATATCGTACTGCTGATACGACTATTTAACTTCTAGTGACAAGAACTACGTTCATACAGCGCCCTAACGTAAATATATATTACCTCAGAACTATCCAGGGTTCCTTTCACTTTTCGAAAAAACAAATCTCGTAATATATATAGCCTCTATGTGTTAATTTGTTATGGTACAGAACCATTATAGATGATATATTTTTCAATTTCACAATTGACAGACATGCATGGCTCAGCAAGCCACACATACACAGACCATTTTGGTGCAGTGTAGAACACAAGCTCAGTATTCAAACCATGCAACAATACTTCTCTCTACCTATCCAGGCTGGCGATAGCAGCCTAATCTATATTTCACCAGGTCTAGCAATCTTCAATAAGTTTAAATTCGTAGGCGGCGGCACCGCGGTACAAAGGACGAATATTTTGCCTGCAATGCATGTGCCTTACAAACGGAAGGTGTCGTGCTCGTCCATTGCAACGATACCTGTTTAACTCTCATAAGTTTCCAGATAGTCTGCGCAAATCATGACGTTAAAATGATTGGAAAAATGCAAATATTACTGTCCTGACACATGTCGCTTTCTCATAAATTGGAGGATAAATATGTTTTATAGGCTCAAATTTGAGACGTTGGAGGATTGAATTTAGCGGATTATTTCGCATGTCAAAACACAAGGTGACTCACTAACCCCCGGAAAGAAATTAAAGGAACGGAATGTGAGCAGGCCTATGTGATGCACGGGTGCCTAGACGTTTGTTATTACCTGCACGCACACCTAGAGTTGTCGCGGTGAACAGAGTCAGCTATCTAAACATACTGTATATTGTGTGTATGAATCTCCCTATGAATAGATATATTTTAACATGGTGTGTTATTTGATTTTTTTTACTATTCGAAAATATAATATCGTAAGTATTATGCGTTAAATTACAACTTGATAAGGAAAAGATGTTGGCGATCTCCCCTACCATGCAGATGTACAGTATCTACAAATAACAGAAGACAGCGTGTTGGAATGAATTTTTTTTAGAATATAGAGTACAGCTAGGACAGAGCCTCAGGTTAGTATTTATTTATCTAAAGCCTTAATTTGAGAGTGTCACCTGTGCATTACGACGGAGCCCCACCTGTAAAACCCTGTAGTGGGTGGCGAGATGAAAACCTATGACATTTCTTGAAAGAAACTGAATTATAAAATGTTAGCCAAAATTCCACGTGCCCTTAGCAAGAGTCATCGGTGAAGTTTTGGATATCTGTTAAAATTTGGAGTGAATTATTCGACTCCGTTTGAGAATGCTAAAACACTCATTCTATAGAGTCACTTTGAGTTTTCGGAAGTGCCAAGAGTAATCGACTGTTGGTTAACGCTTGAAACTCAATTGGCCGAGTCGAAGCTAGTGCACCTGCCTCAAATTCCAGACAAGTCAAATCTGTCAAGCGACTAATCGATGGCAGCTTCTGCCGGCCTGCTTGTCCTTCGGTCCCTGGAATGAGTGCCCATTTTCTGTGAAAAATTTCCGGGCTCAAAAGTCTACGGACAAGGAAACACACTTTCTAGTTGGACACCTACAACATACTTCTCCATAGACAGCTCAGCGAGAAGGCTCGAGTACCCAGATCGAGACGTTTACCGACCTGAGGAATGAAGCGATTAGGGCTATGGGACTTGGACGAGCTGACTGTCACGGTATTGAACAAAAACTCTTACACCAAACTTTATTACAAAAAACGAACACGTTCATCACAGCACTTAGCTCCCAAATAGAGCAACACAAACACTCAGCATCCACAATGGTAGCACACGCCAAGAGTGTCAATGTTGGTATTGGCTTATTATGTAGTGGGAGACCTACAAATTACTTCTGCCAAGTTTCTCGGAGGCCTTGCTTCTCTAGTCGAGGTTGGAGCACCGCAGACCGTCATCACCGCG
Source organism: Parhyale hawaiensis (assembly GCA_001587735.2). Classification (NCBI taxonomy): domain Eukaryota; kingdom Metazoa; phylum Arthropoda; class Malacostraca; order Amphipoda; family Hyalidae; genus Parhyale; species Parhyale hawaiensis. The sequence continues at coordinate 10,724,657 of LQNS02000211.1, read as the reverse complement.
ACAATTTACAGCGACTTTCCTAATGGCGCTGAAGTCGCACAATTGGCTTCACGCCACTGCGCTTATATGCACTAGCTGCTTAATGCCTATCCTCACAGGGGGCACTGCAAACAGTGCTATTTTTACGAAAAATTAAAGTTTTCATTGGTTGTAGTCGAGTCAAGTGTGTAATGCAGTGGTCCTTGAAGGGATTAAATGCACCCTTCTGGATTAACTATATATAAGGTTAAATGAAGAAAGCAATAATTTTATATGTTTATTCAACGGTATTTCTCAAGCCTATTTGAATACAGTTTGAAAGAAAATCAACACTAAGAGCATGTACGGAGTTGCTAGTATATGATCGAAGTTAGTTTCAAATTATTGAGCAGTTGTAGGTCTATGGTAATTATATCTTTCGGAAAGAACAAATATTTTATTAAACGAAAGAATTTATAAAAAAATATGCCATGGTAGCCATATCGTGAGAGAAATCTATTACTACATAGTTTCAGTTTGCCTAGGTCGACTGTTAACAGCTCACGGCATATTACAATTTTGAAAATAAGAGAGAAGGAACAGGAAGTGTAACAAGAAAAATACGAAACTAAAATATGGTGGTGCTGCCACTCTGCTAGTCGAAAGAGAAGCGGAACCCAAGGATCTAGGAACAGCAAGTTAGGAAAGAAGAGCAAGAACAGGAGAAACTGTTATCAGCAGCCGGGTGATGTGCCTGAACAAATCATAGCAAAGGACCTAATATCAGAGCAATTTCATAGTATCTACATCTATATATTAATACGCTAGTACCTGCCTACCTACCTACGTACTTGCCTTTTGTGTCACGCTCTTCATCACTAATAGATAGAAGGAAATTAGAGCGTTATTGAGTTCCGGAAACTGGCGTATCTGTGATACGGCTGGTGACTAAGCTCTCGGCCACAGGCCAGGTCTTTTTAATTGTTTATACGCCCGAAATTTCTAAGAATAAATCTTTGGGAACCTGCATCGTAGTTTACTGCCAAAGGAATTCCACGGGTCCAGTTAGACAGAGCAACTTGTAAATATAATCCACGGGTCCACTTAGACAAGGGCAGCTTCAGCAATTATTGTCAGCAAAAAGGATGGTCGTATAAGATATAGCTAATATATCGAATCTCGGTGTTGTTTGTGATGTTGACGGGGAATTGCCATGGTACGATGCGAAGACTTCATTGATTTATGTGAAGCGCCATAAGCCAGATCGTGAACGTTTCACTGGTGCTGTTAACTTATAGGCCTATAAATATTGCACGGGTGCAATGACAGGCGGAGGTCAGCAGTTCCGTGCAGCTGGGAAATGTTTTTTTTTAATAATCTCCATGTTCTGGGCTCTTCTGATGAACGGGTTGGGACCTGGAAAATTTCCATGTTTGGGTGGGCACTATGAGTGCTAGCAAAATTCAGGGGGGGGGGGGCAGCGAGACACAAAAGCTAGGCCCTCAGCAGTAACTTTTTTTTCAAGGCCTCATTTCCACTGAAGGATGAGTGTAACTACTTAGGGAGGGAGTGTGCTGTTGTGTTATCATGCTAAAATATGAACGTTTCACGGGTCTGTCTGAAAGGCCTTGCAAAGCCGTGAAAGTTTCACGGGTCCAGCTAGCTTTAATAAAGACCATTGTGCATTTATCTGTTTGTTTATCGGTTTATCCATTTTCTGTCACGCTTTAAAAAAACAGATAGGCGGAAATTAGCCCAAGTTGGAGGCTCTGGTCGTCCTCTCAAGCTCCATTGAAAACTGATAGGTAGAAAATAGGACGGGTTGCAGAAGATGGCAAACGTATCTTAATTAGGGACAGTTGAAATTCAAAAATGAAGATATCACAGGCTTCGTCTGATTCGTGTGAGTATTACCTTCTCCATACATCCGAATCTATGGCAAAGAATCGGGGGCCTCAAGTCTAAATGCACTTCTTGCATTGCCGAAGTTGAAATCTCAGCATTGAAGGTATCTGAAGCTTCCATTGGCACTCTCATGCATCTTGATTCGTAGTTTCTTCCCACAGATGATTTCGTTGCATAAGCTGTTCTTCCAACTTTGATGCATTGTCGACGAAACATCTTTCAATAACCAAAAGACTATCAGACAAATATGACACACAAGGCTATGTATGATACAAAGTCAAATAAATTCTTTTCAGTGTTACTGAACTGACTGCAAGAGTAATGAATTATTTTTATGTCGGATAATATGAGTGTTGATGCTCAGTAATTAGGGTAAGTAATATGCCGTGAAATCTCCTCTGGATGATCTTTAAAGTTGGAAATTGTATGAAGGAAAGCATGGTTAATGAAGAAGGATGAATACAAATTATTCGCTGTCATTTTATGCCAGCGTGGGCACACTAGTCAGTCATATTATAATTCTGCTTGTTCCTCCCTTCGTTCCTTCTTTAGTTTGTTAGCACGACTGTTACGCTTTCAAAATTAGACAGGAGAAAACCAAGAAGGTTCTAACAGCGAGGAGCGCATCCTCTCTATTTACACTACGGGAGCGTTTCGAATAAAGTTTCCCTTACAACTGGCTGAGTAGCACATCCAATTGGAGAGCGGCATTGCCTCACGCAACCTGTAAAGGAAGGAGTGCTGAGCTCAAATTTTCATAGCCTTAACCATCGACGAAATTTCGAGCAGATGGAAGAATGTAAAGGAAACTTGTATCCTGTATACCATCTGATGATGAAAGTAATAGGGTGAGCACTGGGATATAAATCTTCAGACACGGTTGTCTTGCAAAAATATTGAAGAACAGCCTGTCTGCATCTTCCTTAATTATACATGCTGACCACTGCCTTCGTCTCACTGCATGGCAGTTCAGCCGCTTCAAGGACTACAAACGCCAGCTTCGATCACGTGACAAAGCCATGTGTTTAGTCGCCCAGAGAGTGCTTGGGCTTGCTCCTCCCATTAGAAGCTCCTTGGAGAAAACTATGGTATTTTAGATGCCATCTTATGTTGGATAAGGTGCTGCACAAGTTCGCTAGATTAGATGGAATAGTTAGGTTAGAGGATATATGTAAGATGACAACCGTTACGTTATATGACATTCGTTGAGGAGATGTGGGGGATTGGTGGTACGATATGTTTTAAAATTTATATAGGGCATTGGACGTATCACTGGTGTTACCTTAGACGTATATATTAAGATAGACGGACGTTTTTGAGCTCGACGGTGTTCGTCAAGGTTAAGTGACTGGCGTTGACTTAGACGGCGTGAGTTCCGTTAGAATGGCTCCTTTAGATTAAAACTTGCCCGATTTTATAAGCTTTTCCCTCAGGTCACGACGCATAAATTTGGAAAATAATCAACGGGGCACTCACGAGGAGATGACTTTCGCGGGCAGTAGACTATTATTTCTTCTAGCTTACAGACTTTCTTATTAAATTTTACGATGGGGCTTTCTCTTCAAGTCTTTCTTTATAAATTTGTCGATGTAGCTATCTCTTCAAGTATTTCACGGGCACTGGGCAGAAGATAACTATTTGATCTAGCTTACTGTCTTTTCCTGAGAGTGCATATTTCGATCCGAAGGCCGAAATTTGAGCACTTCAATGAAGCAGAGAGTTGAGTTTGGAAGACGGTATTATGGATACAGCGCACTAACATTGCATATAAGCCGACTGGAGGGGCATTCAAGTTTATTGCAGTGTTTTTACTTAAGATTTTACTTTGGAAAACGCACGTTTAATTAAGAAAGAGGATAGGGAACGTAAAAGAACGAGACTACTACAGTCTCAAGAACGAAGATGTGCTATCAATGGAGAAATGAAGTGCCTACAGTGACAAGAAAAACGAAGCAGAAGGGTTACAGAAGGGAATAAGAGTTGCTAATAAGCGTGAGCGAGAAAATGTGGAAACGGCAAGTCAAAGAAGAGAGTAAACATATCGATTATTGTGTAAATTTTTTTACGCACATTCCACTAGTAAAATAATGAAATGCCCACAACTAAAGTCTTACACCTGCGAAGCGAGACGCGCTTGCATACTAACACGCAGATCGCTATTGTTGTTCAAAGTTTCGTCTCTTCTCTTCAGGTGCATCAATTTTACCTGTTTTTGATGCATCTTGGTGCATCACCGGCTTTGGCACAAAATCGAAACACATAAGTTCATCAATTCGTGCCAAGTGCATCCCAAGACCCTATATGATTCATCTTGATATCTTGATGCACTCTATTTTTATGATGCACTTGCGTTTTTCGGTTTTAGGACAAAAATTCATGTAATTTTGATGTATATATGTGCATAAAATTTCTCTCAGTGGAGATCCTCTCATCTTTGACTTGCCGTTTCCTTATTTTCAAGTTCACGCCAATCAGCAGCTCATATTCTCTTCTGTAACCTTTCTACTTCAAATCTTTCAAGAACTCTATCGCATAGACTCGTCATCTTTCTCCATTGGCAGCACGTCTTTGTTCTTGAGACTGGAGCAGTCTCCTTCTTCTTTCACGTGTGTCTCCCATAATGAGAGGCAGAAGTAAAATCTTTTGTAAAACACTGAGATAAACTTGAATACTACTCCAGTCATCCTACATAAAATGTGACCGTACCGTAGCCATGATACTGTCGATCAAGCTCAAATACCTGCTTCATTGAAGTGCTGAAGTTATGGCTTATGAAGCGAAAACTTCTCCGTCAAAAAAAAAAAAAAAAAGACCGCAGGCCGTAGAGGAAACGACTGTCAACTGCCCCGTGAAAAATCATCCTTTCGTGAGGGCTTCGTTGATCATCGACTAAATTTATATGTCACGACCATGGAGAAAAAAGTTTTAAAATCAGACTCTAGAAGGTACAAATATCTTTGTTTCGATTTCAACAAGTGTTTCAAGCAAGAAGTGGATTCATATAAAGGGATAAGGATCCCATTTTTGCCATCTTTTGCAACCTGGTCATCGATCTTCATGGAAACGCAACTTAATTACTTAATCTGCAACCTGGCCTATTTTTCGCCTATTTCCTTAAGAGATGGACACGAAATAAGTACACGGAGCGTATTTACATTATATTATTAAAGTATCATTATTATATTAGGGTAAAGACAGAATAGTAGACAAACAGACTGACGGATCATCACCAAAATCTAACAGTCTACTCTTCGCGTCATTACTAAGACTTCCTGCAAGTTTCACGCAGATCCGTCAAAAACATCGTGAGTCATGTTGCATACAGACAGACAAACAAATCATGGCAAAAAGGTAACGTCCTTGACGGAGGTAGTTATGAAAAGTAACCAGCTGTCTCTTCATCCGATAACTTCGTAATTGCTGTTTCTATGGACATATCTGTTTAATGATTTTCAATAAACCAACGTTTCCTGTATGGGGCCTACAAACAAAATTTGGTAACTATGACAAATATTTGTAAATTACTACAAATATTAGTCATAATTACCAAATTTTGTTTTTGGGCCCCGTATAATCGGCATTATAAGGAAGATCCAAAATGACCTAAGGCTGACTAAGTACTTAGAATAACAAAACTTTGGTTATACATGTTGTATACCAACCGTTCTTTGTACAGAGACTGGAGTTATGCCCGAGGCCCACGTGAGACTTTTGTCATGCTGCCGGCATAGGGCCAACTGAACTAACCCGATATGCTGCCGTGACCGTGACTACGCCTTCTTATCTGAACATTGCGCTAAAAATCCTAAAACATAAGTCTTTCTGACTTTATTTCCACTCAGAAGTACGAGGGACATTTGAAACTTCACCACAGGCGCTTGCTAGATTTTCAACATTATTTTGGACAGTTCAATACTGTGCAAGCTCAAGCCGTACCTGAGGCAAACTTAATCAGATCGGTTGGGTTGGCTGTCTGCCGGTAATTCAACAAAAGCCATACTTGGGCACAACCCCAGGCTTTATATTTCCGTCGGTATTTACTGAAGACATCGCCTTTCTTCCCTCAAATGCGACGCATCCGTCCCCAGGCGCCCCAACTTTCTGCCCGATACTTCGCTCACCGAAAATCTCGGCACCGAAGATCAGGTTCCTCATATCGATCGCCTTTCCATTTTATCGGATGTACTCTCATTAGGAAAATTGCGTGCACTCAAGGCTCGCAGGGAAGGTGTTGGTGCGCCTTAACTTTACTCACCGACGAGCTTTAAATAATTGATACTCGTAGAGATATCCCAAGTTATTGTTCCTCGCAATAATACCCTAGAAAAAAAGAACCTTAAAAAAAAAATATAGATCAATTCTTTTGGTACACCTGACTGACAGGACTGTCAGCAGTCACAAAACATATCACGCAGCTATTATTTCTTACTGCTGTCGCTGAACTACGAATAAGCTCCGTCTGAATAATTGTTGAGGCGTAAGAAGCAGCAATATTATGAGTGCTGAAAAAAACTGTATCCATTCTCAATGTTCAAAGAAAGCACTTGGTGACGCATCAGCTATCTCAACTATTCTGCACTGTTAAGTGTGATTCTGGAGAAATGAAGTGGCTCAGTGGTTGCTAGGTATGTTAGGAGGAACAGATGATTAACTTTTGGTGAAGATCTGTTCATCCGTTTGTTTGTTTGTCTGCATATTTTTGTTAGTGCCATAACCCAAAAGTAATTGTCAGATTTTCATGAAATTTACATGAGTTGTTGGGTTTATTACAGAGAGTTAATGATCAAATGTTTGTGATGATCTGTTAGTTCGTTCGTTTGTTTATCGCTGTGTTTGATTTTATGTTTGTTAGCTCAATAACTTAAAAAATATGATTAAATATTTATGAAATTTTCAGGAATTGTTAGTAATGTTAAAAGATATACTGTAATTGAAGGAATTTTGGTGGTGATCGGTAGGTCCGTTTGTGTGTTTGACTTATGTTTGTTAGCTCAATAACTCAAGAAATATAGATGGATCTCTATGTAATTTTCAGGAATTGCTAGTTATGTTGAAAAGCAGAATTGATGAAATTTGGGTGATGATCGGGAGGTCCGTTTGTGTGTTTGACTAATGTTTGATAAAATGTTTGTTAGCGCAATAACTAAAAAAATATGGAGAAATCTTCATAAAATTTTCAGAAATTCGTATTCATCTTAAGATACATAACTGATTAAATTTTGGTGGTGATAGGCTGGTCCGTTCTTATATTTGACTTATGTCTGTTGAAATGTTTGTTAGCAGCCTAACTCAAAAAGTTATGAACGGATCTTAAAGAAAATTATGAGCATTGTTAATATTATCAAAAAGCACAAGTAATTAGATAGATACTGATAGAAAGAAGATCATGGTTTCAGAGCAGATTTGAATTCTTCGTTACCTCGGCCTTACTTGGAGCAAGTATGCACTCTCAGAGTGCTCTAGTTCATTTCATAAACTGGCTACAGATATTAAACTATAAACTGTCGCGTCAAGGCCCATCCTCCAGTTCATGAAAGAACTATTAAATTCTGGCAGTTGAATGGTGCAGCCCCTTCACTCAAGTCGCCAGAAGCCGCCTATGTTATACATATAGTGCACTCCGCCTAATAGAGACATCGGTTAAACGACTAGCAGTGCAAAGCAAGCCCTACCGGAAGCAAACGCTACGTATTGAACACAAAATAGCTTCCAATATTGCTGCCAGTAGACAACTTCATGGTCATTACTTTCCTTTTAATCAAGATATAAAACATCTAGCATGAACTTATTTATAAAAATAGTGAAGCTACCACACATTACGGGGGATTTATAAGTTAAAGTAGGCCAGTTTATAAGAGGGGAGTTCAAAACGTTTGCGGAATTGCTGAGAATATTTAATCTAAATTCAAGCTTTCTTGCTTTCATACTTAGACGTATTGCTCTGCCGAGAGCCGTGCTCTTCTCTGCAAATTCATACTCCCGATTTCGACGTAATTTTCATATACTAGGACAGGTAATGAATAATAATTACTCATTTAAGCATCACCATGAAGCGTTGGGTACCAATATGGCTGGAAGTTCCTGACTATGGAACTTTTCTGTGCTTTGCTGTTTGTGTGGCGAGTGGAAATTGCGTTGCGTTCGAAGGAAGTGGAAGTGAATTCTAGACTTTTGTTTTGACAGTGAATTTGAAACTAATGATTATTAGTTCTTTGATATTAACAGCAAAATGAGGGCCACCATCTCATCGTTGCCACCATTTGTTATGACCAGATTGCACCATGTATTTCAGTTGGAGGCAAGCATATCATATCAGCCAGCATTTGATGTTATTGGTTCAGTAATGAAACTCGGATAGAAATTTTCTTTGGACTTTCTGAATTCGCCTCATATTGCATTTACTGCTCCTGAAAAGCGTTACCGCTATTGCATATCAGCAGGTTGCGTCAGCATCACCCATATGTCACCGAGTCATTAGCAGTGAGGAGTGTCTGCCTATTTAGTGTTCGTAAATTACTTTTAAATGCTAATTTTCTTCATTATTGCCAGCAAGACGAAAAAAAAAAACATCAGTGAAGAAAGCGTGTCTATTAGCCAACACTTAAGTGTAGACTACTTTAAGTTCTTAACTTCACTTTATATGACTGCATTTATAGAGATGAAACTCATAAATAGTTCCCAATGCAAACGGATTTAGCATGATCGACTGTATAACAGTGTTTATTTGTATATATGCACAACAAACTGCACTATTGATATGTTCAGTAGGAATACATTCCATTTACAAATTATAGATGCTCTGACAAGAGTTGGTTTTCAGCAGTTATTGGATTGAACACTGGAAATTTTCAAATCAGTTAATGGTCAGTATATTGTGGCTAATTGGATTTCTACACTTCGTGGCAGCTACAAGGCTGCTTCTTGATTCTCCGAATGTGCATCAATGTAAAGATGGTAAATTAATAAATAAAACGATAACATATGCTGATGAAGCTAATTCTATAAATAAACTCAAGTACTTCATTGCTTCGACACTATTTAATATATTTAGGATAATAAATTATGAAATACTTTATTGTTCTGTGGGTATTTCAATTTGATAGGTTATTAGCTTTGAAACAATTACATTATTTTAGAATTCTGAAGCATTCGAACTTCAGTATGATTAATTTACTATTTTTTCATATTTATTTATTTTCAATTTTATTTATTCTTTAATGCAGATCATTGCCCTCATAAGTTCTTCCTAACATTGCGAGACAGCATACCCTAAACCCTAAAGCGTCACGTAACTTCACTGACAACAATCACATTTCCAGTATACTTCTGCTTATCAGCCCTTGTGCTGGGATACAGTTTCTATAAGAAGTTTTGATTTGCAAAAGTCTACGGAAATGGGATCACATATCTGGTTGAGACTGTAGAAACAGTACCATATTTAATGACGATTCCTGACCTAAACTGGTTGAAGATAACATGTAGACTGATGTCCCATGCACGTCATTGTCCAAATTACCAAGATTTAGTGGACGTGCAGTTATACTTTCACAACCTGAATCTGAAACAAACAACCATGGAGTGGTTTTCCTCATACGCTCTACAATCTTTCATCCAGTCATACCTACCTACGCATTTTGCAAATCAATGCAGGCCAAATGAGATGTATGACAACAGCATGGCGTGCTCATTCCTACCTCACCATCTCTTTTGTTATTGCCTATAATTTTTAGACCCTTTGTACCCAGCACTGCACGTAAAATATGGTGATCTACATCAAACTAAATTTTTTTCGCTCACTATACCGTCTCGCAGAACTCTGTTGAACCTTTAGAGTCTAGCGTTCAGACCCCTTAACATATGTGAAATGTGTTGCGAGACACTATAGGATGGCGTTCTCCTATTCGATTTATCAGGTCTCTCAGACTCTTTTCTTAGACAAACAAGGAAAAAGTAAAACAAATATAAAATAATAAAGAAAAAATACAACAGGGATTTAAAACGTAACTCAAGCCACATACATGAAGCTTTTCCACTCACTCTACCACTTCTCAACGGCTCTCATGAGATTTTCCAACAATCTATTGAATTTTTACCTACTTACACCGCCCTAAAATCACCAACCAGGCATCATAAGTCTTTTCACTCACCGGTAAAATATCCCACACGAATTTCCAATACTCTATTGAAATTTTTCTTACCTACGCCGCCCAGAAGTGACGGAAGACACCGGTGTGGGGCTCTCGCTTCACTACCTGCCGGACACCAAACTCATATGAAGCGTCAATCAACGCGGCAGAAAGAGTCGCTCTAGGGTTAATGCAAATGAAGAGGAAATAAGCAAATCGATTTGGCTTGATGCACGCAGCGATGTTTTGATTTGGCCGGAGACTCTGTTGATGAGGCGTTGAAGTCCATAGGAAACTGTACTAACGAGCCCCTGTTTGCTGAACCTCCCGTTGTCTGTTATGGTTATCTTGGGGTAGACAGCCTTGACGGAGAGGTGGAAATTGTACAAGACAGACGAGCAATTTTTATGAATCGACTGCTTTATTTATTTTCGAGCGTTGCTCTTGGTCCTGAAGGTAAATATTGTACAGGCTAATTGCAGGCTGCGGGTAAAGATTTTTTACGAAGCACTGCAGTTACAAATTGCCTGAAGGTTCCGTGCTTGTCGCTTCAAGTGCATCACGGGAGCCCGTGAAAGAGAGATGCATATATGACAGGACCTATACAACCCGCTGGTTGTTCAATGTAAGTGATGTAAATAATAGAAACTAGAGTCAGATTGAACACATACAGCCTGCTAGTTGTTCAATGTAACGGATGTCAACAATAGAAACTAGAGCCTGGCTGAACGCTCACAACCGGATGGTTGTTCAGTATACCGGCACTGACTATAGGTTCATCGTGAAAGGGAGCGGACAAATATATCAGCGATAAGAATCCCGGGACTAACATTTTATTCAACTGCTTTATGTCTTAGCTTGAAAGATACAGTGTATAATAGAAGTGAATCATTTGCAAGAGCAATAAAAAAACTGGCCAGACAAATCTGTATTATTTTGACTCGAAATCTGATTGAAACTAGAGGTCAGTATTTCTACAAATAAAAAGCCTCTGTTCACTTACCTGGCGCGCTTGCAATGAAAGTTCATCCTTGATTAACATTGCCTGTAAAATGGCCAAGTAAGAGTATCACCACGAAATACTGCGATACGTTTCAAGCCAATCAGTTGAAAAGTGTAGAGAATAATATGTACGGTCAAGCTAGCCGGCAGATTAAATGGCTCCTCTTGGTGGTAGAAGGTCAAAAACTTTCTAAGTTGGCACAGAAATGAGTAGTTTTGACCACTAAAAAACAAGAATAAGAAAAAAGCGAAGGACTCCATGTTTAAAAAAACTTCATCTGCATCTTAACACAAAACAACCACCTGCAACAACAGCCACTAGCTACCTCTCTCTTTCACACGCCGGGCGGCACGAAGTAGATGCCAACACGTTTACCGCTTTCGCTTCGCTACAGAAGGCTACAATTATGGCAATAAGAAAGTTTTCATAACACCAACAGGATCACTTTAATTTCAATCACACATATAAAGTATACATCGAATTCAACGAGACCTCCTGGTAGCAACGTTTCTACTGTCATATAAACTACAGGTCAGTAAATACTACCCTACTCTTAGCTTTTATTTTGTGTCTTTGCATTTCAGTACAAGCGTACACAACAAACTTATGTGTACCTACATCAGTTTGCAACCATTTACAACAGTGAATAACATTATCACCGAGTGAAAATTAATCTTTACAGTTAAACAGGAAGCTTTACACGTGCCAGCACAAGTTGCCAGTCTATTGGTTATCCAAAAGTTTAGAATACTTTGCGTGTGCTCGCTTAGCAAACACGCAATCCATGTTTTGGTATTTTCTAACTGCGCCACACGAGGCAGTACAGGCTTTTTTGCACTGCTTCCGCTTCGCTATTTTCAGGTCTCTGCCAATCAACTTTCAGGATGAATCAATTCCAGATTTCGATTGAAAGTTGGCGTTTGTCAAAGGGAAACCTCGCAGAAAAAGTGACGTACCGTGACTCTCGCTGTGTTTTTTTTTTTTCACACCTAGGTGCTGTGACTGGATCACCGCCCCTGATATCTTCAAAGTATGATATCTGTATGGGTCTTCTATAGGGCTACTCAGGGGCTGAAAATATAGCTAACTTTCAGCATGTTATTATTATTATCATCACCCGCAAACAAAGTGAGGGAGGTGATAATGTTTTCGTTTAGGAATTATGTATGTTTGTCTTTTCACCAAAAAAGAGGGAGGAGTCGTGCAATGATCATAATGTTTTGCTGAGTCAGGAGGGTTGACCTAGAAGGGAAAAACGCTAAGACTCTAAAATATGCTGGCCATCAAATATGACGGGGTTGAAATTTGTCTCCTCTTAGCGGCCTTACGCCTCTAGGAGTTCTAGTTATTATTAAATTCAGTGTTTTACTATCCCAGACGCAGCTCGGCACTTCAGGAGTGGGATCACCAGCCGCCGACCACTGTGAAACTTTACTTGGGGCTCCTTAATTTGGAAAGCTTCGACAGTGTTCAATAGGCGCTCGCATCTTAGAAAATAAAGAATTGTTTTTCATTCATTGACCCCTCTTAAAAATAAAGACATACAATTTCAACTTGCTTGCCTGCACTGGTGACAATTTGTGGCCGGATGTTGTAATAAACGGAAAAGTTTTACAAATAATAAGCACTATATGTACTCATACTACCAAAAGCAAAAGAGTTACTGTGTTGTATGTTTTTGTAAGTAAAATAACGATAGGCGCACAGACGCTACACGGATGCTTATCACCGCAGGTGATATCATGCCGAAAACAGCGTGCGCACGAGATATAGTGTGTTGTTTGAATTACTCTATTTTTGGTAGTAAGTACAAAACGCCAGTGGCCAAGGTTCTTTCCACTTGAAAAAATTGTTGCGATTTTCCTCTTTTCCTTTTTTTGTTTGTTAAACTGAAGAAATCTCTCTAGGAGCTCGATGTTACAGTATCTTCAAGAAGAGGTTAGTAAATTTTGGTTAATATTCACAAGCATTTGCAACAAGGAAGCAACTTTCAGGAGTAAATTACAGCCAGCGCATTGAGTGTTCTCGAGGATGTCTTGTTTGCAGCGTGTCTGTGTATGCGGATCTGTCCTTCCAGACTCGTTCACTTAACTAAGCAATCGCTCAAGTGCGTCGCACGTCAAATTGCAAGTCAGTTCTGGTTATCCCTCAAAATCACTTACGACAAAACGGTTACTTGTACCCACCCAAGTAGATCATAAATTACGTAATATTTAGCCTTTTAAAGATCACCGCACATCATAAACGGAGTTTGAAACCACGCTTTTTCTCCGAGACACCGACGCTTTAATTCACTGATAAACGTGCTGGTCCACTTCGAGCGCTTCACTGTCGTATTTATCAAGAAAATTCTAGAAGAAATTATTGTGAACTTAAATGAGCGACTTGTTGGTAGATATACCGGACGTATCTTGTCGTACTTGAGAAGTACGAGTCCAATTAGAAATGGCGGCGAAGCAATTGCAACGAAATATTTTACTAATTTCACCGTCCGGAGAGCAAGACAGTTCAACAAAATGCACCATCATGAAATTTCGCTAACGCTAAAGCTGTGAACTTTAAAAACTTAGAGGCCTCATACTTAATGAAAGCACCAAACGAAGCAGCAGTAGCGGTTACGTGCATTGTAGTGATAACTCGCTGCTAGCTCTCCTGCTGGTTACGGAGCGTAATGTCTTCTCTGCACAAGATGGGTTACGTGCATAACGCCACCTGGATCTCGTCCGAAGAACTTCACAGGTACCGCAGGTAGGTACCACCAGTCCTCCCATTTCCAGTACCCCGATGGGAAATCCTTGCCGTGGGGCGCTCCTGTAGCGCGGCTATCGCAGGTATTGCCATAGGTGGGCAGAGCGCAGTGTTGGATGAGGTTACTGCGCTTAGTAAATTAGCCTTCCCAGTTACAACAATGTATTGCATGTAGCTACGCAAGATTGTAGCTGTAAACAAACTTCAAGCTAAACGAATCACATAACCCTACCTTACTAAGGCCTCAAGCGTTCGTTCTTCTATTCTATACTCATCAGAAAAAGTCTAGCTAGGTGGCATATAGCCTAAGTATGCTGAGTCCATGACTGTTTTTTTTTAGAGGCCGGTAAATGGTCAATGCTCTTTTTCGAATGTTGCATGGCAATTTCTGTTTGCTCAAGCCCTAATAAATATAAAGTATTCCGGATGGTAATCCAGAATGACGACATAGCCTCGAAATATCTAGGTTATGGTTTGGATTGGCCTCATAGCGGCCAAGTATTCTAGGTTATGGCCTGGAAGAGCGTCATAGCAGAGTAGTAATCTTGGTTATGGTTTGGAATGGCGTAATATAGCGCGAAGTAATGTAAGATATGGTTTCGAGTGGCGTCATAGCTTCGCAGTAATGTAGGTTATGGTTTGGAATGGCGTCATAACGATGAAGCAATCTAAGTTATGATTCGGAATGGCATCATAGCTACGAAGCTATCGAATTGCTGATACGGAATGGACGGCATATCCGTGAAGTTATCTATGTATGTAAGGATTCAGAACGGCGTACGTCATAGCGGTGAAGTAGTCCAAGTTATACTGTAGTTTGGAATCACGTCATATAGCGGAAAATTAATGTAGGTTATGGTTTGGAATGGCGTCATGCCGTTGAAGTTATCTAAATTATGTTTCAAAATCGCGTCATATATAGCAACATTAGGAGAGAATCTGAAGCAATTCTACGTGTCGATGACGCCAATTGTACGAGTAATGGTATAGTTAGGCCTAGTGTTACCCTACTAACCTTTAGCTGTAGTGACTCAGAGTTTCCCTACCAAGAGAGTACAATAGTGATCCAAGGGGTGTCAGATAATAATGTTATTGAAATTATTATAATAATTCTTACTCTGTCATAAACATTAATTCCTTGAATGAATGACTGTATTAATCGGCAGTTTGAGCAAAATGAAACCTACGCCCGTTAATGAGCAAATTTCTAAGATTTTCACTAGTGGGCTTTCATGTTGAAAAATTTAAAATGTTACTGGTCGTTGAAAAAAGTGATCCGTTCTCTCTATATGCTTTGATACTGTATGCGTGCTACCTCGTTGCAGGCCCTTGATCCGCTTCATATTGCTAGACTTAAACGAAATGGCACATATACCAAGCGACATTATATGATCATTCCCGACCATTCTGCCAGGGATTGTTTGATCAAAACAGAGGTTGTACCCTAATCAGGGCTTAACTCCCACAAGTTACACAAAAAATTTTTCTCGGAAAATAAGCACTGTTAGGTACTGCACGCATGCACCAACTCAAGCTCAGTAAGACCCAGTACAAATAGGTAGTTATTTGGCTCTTGTCTTTGTTTTTTGCTTCTGAGATAATAGGACGACCATATATCGCATGCATAGGTACTGCCCGCATGTACCAACTCTAGGTAAGGCCCAGTCCAGATCGTTTATTCTGCTCCTGTTTCAGTTTTCTTCTTCCCAGATAATATGAAGACCATATTTCGCATGTATTGCTCGATAGCCTCAAAAGGCGACTCAAAAATGCGCCCCGCAGCCAGCTATACTGAAGATTAAACTCCACGGAACCGCCGGGTATATCTCTTATTAGATTTCCCATCGAATATCAAGTCCAATTTAGCCCTCGCGATTGGCCATTACCGCTGGTGAACCAAGAATACTATGGCAAACCGGCAGATTTTTCATCGATGCAATGCTATTCGTACGGCGATGTGCATCGCTGCCCGTGACTCTTCAGACAAAGTGTCGGCTTGCCGAGGATAAAAACTGCGATATTGCCAGCCCCAGCCATGTTATTGACGCTTCAAGTGAATTTGCACATGCATATTGTATGTGATCGTAATGTTCATGTGATGGTGCATGTTGTATGTGACCGTGATGTTCATGTGATGGTGCATGTTGTATGTGACCGTAATGTTGATGTGATGGTGCATGTTGTTTGTGACCGTAATGTTGATGTGATGGTGCATGTTGTATGTGACAGTAATGTTCATGTGATGGTGCATGTTGTATATGGCCGCAATGTTCATGTGATGGTGCATGTTGTATGTGGCCGTAATGTTCATGTGATGGTGCATGTTGTATGTGACCGTAATGTTCATGTGATGGTGCATGTTGTATGTGACCGTAATGTTGATGTGATGGTGCATGTTGTATGTGACCGTAATGTTGATGTGATGGTGCATGTTGTATGTGGACGTAATGTTCATGTGATGGTGCATGTTGTATGTGGCCGTTATGTTCATGTGATGGTGCATGTTGTATGTGGCTGTAATGTTCATGTGATGGTGCATGTTGTATGTGACCGTAATGTTCATGTGATGGTGCATGTTGTATGTGACCGTAATGTTCAGGTGATGGTACATGTTGTGTGTGACCATACTATTCATGTGATGGTGAATGTTATGTCAGACCGTAATGTTCATGTGATGGTGCATGTTGTATGTGGCCGCAATGTTCATGTGATGGTGCATGTTGTATGTGGGCGTTCTGGTGTCCCACAGGTTAGTGTTCTGGGCCCTTTGTTGTTCATTGTATATACGGCTGATCTGTTTCATCTTGTTAATAATTTACTTATTGGTTACGCTGATGATGTTACTCTGCTGGCTGTTTGCGATAAGCCAAGTGATAGATTAGAGGTTTCAGAATCTAT
>LQNS02000211.1:10696366-10707731 GCA_001587735.2 Parhyale hawaiensis | reverse complement strand
TTCATCGTACGTTTCTCGACAGATAAACTTTCAAAACGGGCCGTTTTTGGCTTGATCCGTCCCTATCCCCGACCGACCACCCTTACTAGAGAACGCCTTCCAATGAGCTGGCCTGTGTAAGGTTAGGTTCCAGGCAAGGACTTGTTCAGCTCGTTTTCTAAGTGTTTTTAGTACTATTATGTTGGTTTTTAGTGTTTTTAAGTTGTTTTAGAGTTTATTAGCAGAACCAGTCCTTGAATTTAACCTAACCTTATGAGAAAAAGCTTATTAGGACGTTAGCAGAACCAGTCCTAGCCCATTACCTAACCTTACACGTAAGGATTCAGTGGACGTTGGATTACACCTAATGGGAGAAAATTACACCTAACGGCCTTATTTACGTCTAAACCCTTATTTAGCTATATATATATATATATACCTGTTGAACTTAACCACAGTGTGGCCCGTAACACAGCGTAATATGCATGACAATCAAACAGAAGTATGACATTATCCAGCGAAAACTTTGGAATATCGTGTGTTTCTCTGACTCGTTATATTTTTATATTCTGTTGCATGTCAGTCTAACAATTTCAGGGAGTAAAATACTACAGACTGCTAGTATTTATTTATCACCTTCCTCCTGAATGGCATATCGCTCAATAACTCACCCCTTCACTATAAAATCAGAAGAGCAATTGCATTGCAGAGGTTCTATTGCTTTTCATTTCTAAAGCGTAGTTTAGTTTTATGGAAAATTTCTAATATTATTGGCTTTTAAAACGTTGATTTTTTTTCCGCATGTCAGTGCGATTTCCTACTTTCACAATGTTATTGCCTCATGATAGTTTAATCTTTTTATTATTATTATTATTATTATTAAATCACACCAGGCTGGCGACGTAGGAACGGAGAAACTCCATGAGGTTAACAAACCCCCACGCAACCAACCCAGTGGGTGGAGAAAACAAAAGAATGAAGANAGAATAGCTCTGTGTACAGATCGTTTAAAGCTGCCAATACCAGCACCAGCAAAGACAGAGCCATCAAGACCATTCCAAACATCCACACATGATGGAAAAAACGAACGGGAAAACTTCCACTGAAGCGTTAGTGCGACTTTCGAAATGCTCTCATTCACTGTTCCTTATGATTGGTTTAGAATACTACAAGGTTAGATTATAACAAGGTTTACTTATTACGAGGTTAGATTACTACAAGGTTATACTATAACAAGGCTAGATTATTAAATAGATACAATATGATGTAGTTAGATGATGACTTAGTTAGATTATTACGTGGTTAGGTCATTGCACTACTGATGTTTTTTCCAAGTTTCCAATTGCAATGTCTTCACAATGTTTCTTTCAATGAGGACTGTGATAATAACTGGTACCTAAAAACACTGCACTTGCAGTTTCAATTTGCGCCTACAACTACAATATAACGGTAGGAAAATTCTCTCGAAACGTTTGTATGGTGGTTTTATTTATATGTCACAGCAGTATATTTTCGCTTAAGATGATATCAGTTTTCCTAGTTCGACTAACAATCAACCTGTTAGTCGAGCTCCAGCGTTGTGAATTTGTTTTCCAGCAGAAATAAACTAATTCTGCAGTTACCTTAACCAAACTTTCCCTTAGTGTATTTGCATCAAAATTTAGCATTCTAAGCTACTTTCGCTGTTATTTTCTTACGATATTTAGTTCGTTAATCGTACTGCAGCATCACGAAACTATTGTCTAACAGAGTCTAATCTAAGCTTATATTTGCCTGTTGAATAATTACAACGTAAGCTATGAAATATTCACTGGTACAATCTGGAAACATTTTCAACGCTAGCAGTTTTAATAATAACAATAATAACGAAACAATTTTGCAGGAGAGACGTTTGTTCGTGCCCTTGCATTTATTACGCACGCGAATAATAATTCATTCATAATAATCGAAAGCGTTCGCTAGATTCATGTGAATAATAGAACATGACGTCTCCACGGACAAGCACGTAAATTGCACAGCCACCTGTTTTTTGTTATATATTTGCCCTGGAAAGGAGGAAGTGCTGCTTTTGCCCAGAAGTCGTATCGAATGCAAAGGAACGAATTTTCTGCTACCTGACTTATGGAACAAAATGACTGACGTTGACCAACTTTTCTCGCAAAATTACATAGCTTGTAAGCTGTGTACAATACCTATTTCCAAAAACTGCGGAATAATAGACACTGCTGTATTTTTCAATGAGAAGCAAATTGTTCAGACGACGATGCAAAGGGCAGACTCGAAAGAGATAAATAATTTTTTCTTGAGACTGATCTGCTGCACCTTTTTCTTTGTTCGTAAGCTTGACTTTCAGCCATAAAGTTCGATATCGAACCGTTTTTCTCTATTGTTCAGAAGAACTCTCCGCTTGCCTATAGAGATGATCACTAAGAGCATTGCGACTGAGCTTGACATATTGGAGTCGTAGTGTAAATAATTAAAACCAAATCCTTTACACATGTCCGTGTATTTTCTGATTAGTGTTCACTGTGTATTCGAACAGGGACCAATTCTAGTAAGGTTATATTTAGAGAATCAAAATACAAATCTTATACGTAGCGTTCAGACGAATTTGTGAGGATAGCATCAATTAGTACAACAGTATTTAATGGAGAACGAAAGGCAAGATAGAATAAATTAAATAGTTATGGTTATGGTAAGAAGTAACTTAAGAAAGTAACTCCGGTGTGCTAAGCTAGACTGAAAATTTTCTTACTCTGAGAGAGTAGGACTTCCTGGGCTTTCAACTATCATTATCACCAGCAAACGAAGTGAGAGAGGTCATAATGTTTTCGTTGAAGATTTAAGCATAGATATCTGTAGTATATATATATATATATATATATATATATATATATATATATATTATATATATATATATATATATATATATTTGTATGTCCCCCAAAAAACTGGTCGAAGGAGTTGAGCAATGTTCA
The DNA here is from genome assembly GCA_001587735.2 of Parhyale hawaiensis. Lineage (NCBI taxonomy): Eukaryota > Metazoa > Arthropoda > Malacostraca > Amphipoda > Hyalidae > Parhyale > Parhyale hawaiensis. Next base: position 10,704,774 of record LQNS02000211.1, on the reverse strand, counting down.
TAATTTTTTTGTAGGGAGTTTGGTAGGTTGACCTAGATGTGACCTGTGTCAAAAAACTAGGCCTAGTTGGCCATTACAAATGACGGCGTTCAGTTTGCCTCCATCGCGGCAGTTCGTCTTACGCCACGAGACGTTCTATTATTTTCCTATGTTATTATAGAAGCTCTACTCTCTGGAATCGGGGCTGTGGCCTAACCTTGTTCATCAAAAATGACTGCGTTGAATTGGCCCCAACGCCAATGATGGTCTTACGACACGCGGCGTTGTGCAGTAGTTTGAAGCTCTAATTTTCTTTTAATCCTGCCATGTCAAGAGAAAACTAGGCTCAGTCGAGAGAAAATATACGGATTTCACACCTTAGATTATATTATCTGTACTGTATGCCTCAATTCAATATTTACATTTTAGAAATTAGTATGTCAATGCTTGACGGCATAACAGAACATAATTTTTTCTATTAAGTTGACCATGATTTTTTGCAGCTGTTCATTCTTCACGTGAAACAAAACACCACCACAGGTCGTGCAAGCACTACAGAATATAATTAGCCTTTGTATATTTCACGAAAAAAGTTTAGTGCTGATATAACGGAAGAAGAGAGAAATACTTGACCTACGCAACAGTTAGAAGCCTCTGCTCTAGCAAATATGTTTGAGTTACAAAAAAATTGCTATAAAGAACCATAAAAGAGTTGGGTTATAACGTTCAAAGACCGACGCTTTATTATTGTTACTTTGATGTTGGTATTGTTTTGTTTTCTTGTACTACTGTATTTGGGAAGATTTATGTACCAACGTTACAGGTACCGCTTGGAATCGCTTGCATTGCTCTTGAATTCTTGACGGTAGTGAGAAAGGGCAATCAAATGTGTTTATGGACATGTCTGCTTATGACATTTCATGATATTTCACAGAAAACATCGTTTTGATTGTTGAGAAAGACTGCTAGCGTGTGCGGATGTTCTACTGTTTGGATGTACGACCATGACAGTTAATTGTTGCTGAATGTGAATTGCCTCAAGTAAGCCTCCTCTAATTACGTGTATTTCACTAGTGAATGAGGATGATCGACCGATCGGTTGAACGATCATGACCTCTGGCTTCTCAATGGAGACTGTCAATGGAGACTGTGCTAGTGAACGTGGCAGAATCATGGACAGTTTTTGTTTCAGAGCCACAGTGCTTTATGGCAATACAAAATTCTTTGATGTTTATTCCAGCGTATGAGGTAAAGAAGTGAAAAACTTCGCTTAATGCTATCCAAAAAATACTGAAACGTCGTTATATAAATTAAATTTCGCTAATTATCTTCCCATGCAATATTGTAGAAATACCTAAGATGTATTACTTGATATCTAAAGACAGAATTTTCACGCATAATCCTTCTTTATTATTGAACATCTGTACAGAACGAGTCTTGAAATACTAAGGTAAAGGCTTGTGAAAAGCACTGCCCATCCATAGAATGTTGGCATGCGGTGGCCAAATATCAAATAGCAGAGCTGGGTACCACGACATAGGAATAGTTAATTTTTCTGGTTTTTAAACCATATAGATAGATTTTTTAACTTCTACAGCCAGTGGTCTTGACCCATTTGCTGGAGGCCTTATAGTCAAAATGCCAGATATTGCAACAATAATGTAATAGGTTTTTCAGTTGGGCCGCAATGCCGTAAGTTTCTATTTTTGTTTTCAGTAATTCTTAATTAGGCAGGTTTAACTGATATGAGAAAGTCCTGCCTGACATTTTTTTTTTCTGAAGGCCCAATTGGAGGACCGTTGACAGTGAAACTTCCAAAACAGGAGCTCCAAATTCAGAAAAGAGAAACTGATGTCACAGGGCCGCTGCACACTCCATTAAATAATACACGTGCACAGAAACCATAGAATGTTAGAGCAGATAGGTCTGAATATTATTTAACCCCTTTCCAAATAAACAGTAATTTTCGTAAGAATAACACTATTTGATATTTCCTCAGCTTGGTACTGTGGGCACTTCATATTTATCCGCAAGTGCAGAAACTCCGTCTTCTCATAGTTAGTACTTTTGACTGGAAAACCTTGATAAAATGAATAAATGCCCTTTATTAGGTGCTCATATGGATATGGTAGAGGTGTACAAGTCACAGCTTACCATCAGGGTTATGCAGTATTAGCTACAAAGATCAGGTAACACCATAATGAGAAACTTCACTGTGTTGCCGCTCAATGTTTGACCCCAGTTTCGTTACAGTGTGCGTTGTCATCGGCTGTACATGTGAGAAGGTTTGTAGCCAGGTCCATGACAACAAAATATCTTGATTAGCATGTTGCCTACTGCGTGGAGCTTTCATGTTCCGTTCATCATATCCTTGTTGCCAAAAAAGAAGACAAAAAAGTCGGTAATTTTGTCACCCAGGTAAGGGGAGCTGTCCTCATTAGTGAGATCGACATCACTGAGACGAGCGACTTTGTCGGTGGGCGAGTTACTTCTCCTGGGTTTAATTTGTCTGCAGATAGTTTTAACAGTATTTTATTCAATACATGGTTAACTATCATTGTTCTCATATATTAAGAGCAATTTTGTAGCCAATTGCAATAAGATGAAGCAAAAACCATGTCATCAGCATAGCTGAACGCATTTACTGCATTACTATTAATATGTCACTCTACTCCAGCTGCATTCAGTTAGGTGTAGATGCTGTCAATGAAAATATAAAAGTAAATCGGGGAGAGTTGGCCTCCGTGTGTACACAGTTAGTCACACAAATCGCTTATGACATTGTCGCTTTCAATATCAGGAAGCATTTCTGAGTTTAAAACCAATACCTTGACGTCTTAAGAAAATAAGGGGTATTTGTTTCTCAAAAACACACTGAAACAGAGAGTATGGAGTTTTCGGTAAAATGAGCCTTATAATTGAGAGAGCATGATCCACATGAGATCCACGGTTGATGAAATGCTTTATGACCTGTGTGAGTTTAAATATGACCATTTTTGTTTCATGTTGGCCTTTGAATCAAATTTGTTACCTGCCGTCATCATATACGGTGACATTCGTTTCTCAAGCAATATAGTTCTACTAGAAGTAGCCACAGCTATAGGGTGATAACTGCTCCGGCCTTGCACACACTTTATCTTATTTTTACAACTGGCGATATTACAAATTTCATCAACTCACCCGTGAGGAAACCCAAACTAAATCACCTGGTGAGAATCAATTTCAAGGAGCGTCACAAGCTTAGGGAGGAGCTATATTTATATGTTTCAGCTGAAATATAGTCAGAACTGAATTCTCTGTTGTTTTTCAACATTTTTATTGCTCGACAAACCTAAACTTCAGGTGAGGTTATTGATCTGCAAAGGAGTTTATAATACCGGTATACTGGGCTATCTAAAATTCCATTAGCTTACTGTATATTCCCATGACTCCATTCTCTAACAGTGTAATGGTGTCGACTTTCGTTTGCAGACTTTATGTATTCAATTTTTTTTTTCATAAGTCAATGGATTGATTTTAAAATAGCTTGCTAGACAGCTTTTGTGCTCTGATCTCATTTTCACGTCTACGCCCTTGCTTGAGTGCAGTGCGACACAGATTGTGCAGCCTATTCGTGTGCTGCCATACATGACCTGTGCGCGGCCCGCCTGTATGCGTCACTCCAAGAGTTATACGCCAGTCTGCTGGTTTTGTAAAGCTCTAGCACGTTGTCATTCCACCTATAGGGATATCTTCCTCTTTTTTGCGTACAGTACCAATTACAGTGTACATGACACCAATGTTCAAGAATGACATTTGTATGCCTCACAAGAGCTTGCATAGTCCCATTTCAGCTGCTGTATCAATTTCATCGACTGAGTTAAATACTTGGGCAGAAACCCTGTCCTCTTATAGGATGCTGGGATAGGAAATCTTGATGGTGAGCAGAAACCCTTTCCTCTCTCAGAATGTTGGTACGGAGAACTTGGATATTGAAATGTACGAAAGTGCAGAAATCCTATTGGTCCCTAGCCTCGGAACGCCAGCCAGCGATGGCGTAGAGAAGCACAAGCCGGAAAACCGACAAGCGTTACAATGAAGCCAACCAATGCATCTTAGCCTGACAAACACAGGGCACAGCGATGGCTCAGCCTTACAGTAATTAATACGAGGCCTCCCACCTGACACCCTTCAACTCAAGAAAATCTATTGCCGCTCCTCACAAGGAAGATACTGGAGCCTGACAAGCCAGTGGAATGCTCTTGAAGTCATTGAGTGATGCATTGCTTCTCCTGACGTCAGGTACTCATGAAATACGGTACATCCTTTTGGCCTGGAAATACGCGGTTCACAATAGAAGCAGAAAAACTCGGTTGTTCTATTATTAGAATTGCATAGAATATTGTCTCAACTCTTCGAGGGATAGATAACAAAGCCCCGCGTTTATGACATACATCCCTTTTGCCTAGAAATACCCAGTTCTTATAAGAACACAAAACACTGTAGTTCTCTACCTTAGAATTGTACAGGATGCTTTCAGGAAGCACCGAATGACTGGATGCTTTACTTTTCCTGGTGCCAAGTACTGAAGAAATGAATACATCCTTCAATCCCAACAGCATAGGAATTATACGGAGAACACAAAACACGGTGGTTCTATTTCAGCATTGTATAGAATATCGTCTCAGCTCCTCAAATGATGCATTACATCGTCTGACGCCCCATACTCATGAACTGCAGTCCCCAAATACAGAAATATTCAGCACCCAAATCCACGGCAGTTCTATCTCAGCATTGTTAAATTTTCTTCTATCTTCAAGTGCTGCACAGCTCCTGCCAACTCCCGGCCAGTACTCATTATACGCATCTCTGTAATCCAGCTTTCGGGACCTAAATACCAGACGGTGCTACGTGAACATTAATTTGAACAATGCTTGAAATCATCGAGAGATAGAGTATTTTACATTGCTTTTGAAGCCGGAATACACAATGCTTCTTTGGAAAGAAGCGTTACAGAAGCTTAATGTTTGAGGAACTATTCAAGTATCGGAACAATCCGAAGTACCTAGTCGAAAAAAAGTAATATTTTCGCCTGTTAATTAGCAGCAGACCCATGGATGATTTGCTCAACGACATCTTAATCGCGAATAGATTATCTGGCACNCACGATAGGAAATAAAACATCGTCTTCTCCACATGTCGCACTATACCTTAAGAGCTATTTATTGCGCGCAACTCATGGAGGGAGACATGTACGCCCTGTAGTCATCTTGAAAACAATTAATTATATTTTACTTTTCTTACCCTCGTCTCTGACGCACGGTTTATAATCGCTATTTCGACAAATATTTCGATTATCTGAGTGTCTTGACTGATGCTAGATATACACAGAGCGTATTATTATACATACTTACTGGCCTAACCGTGCCTCTCTTGCTTGGTAAAATCCATAATTTCTGGTCAGATATATTGGACTCTATTCTTCGTAGAAGAAATACGCACTTTACTCTTCATTTTGTGGGCAGAAATTTGGGATAGCACTAGCCATGCATTCTATACGATGTTTGAAATAATTGTATCCGATCGATATGCCAGATAATCGCTACTGTGCTAGCAAAATACGTCTTGTCATGATTTTCATGGTAAGATATTTCATATGTCTTTCCCGTGCTAGAGATACTGTGGCTACCATTATTTTCATATAAATATATTTCGCATTTCACTCCCAGTGTAATTATGCTCGGCGTATTATTATTTTCATTTGAACATATTTCATATTTCACTACTTGTACCTGCCTACCAGTATCTGACTGGCACACTATATTTTATTTTTCTCTCCTTGTGCATTAGACACACGCTTCAGATATATATATATATATTTGGATTTCACTACTCGTGCGTGAGATACTGAGTTTACCACAATTTTAATGGAGCGATAACTCATTTTTCGTTACTCGTACAAGAGATAATGTACCTACCAATATTATTATACAGAGATATTCCGTATTTTGCTACTTGTGAAAGAGATACTTGACTTACCAATATTATCACAGAGAGATATTCCGTATTTCACTACACGTACAAGATCGAGATACTCGACTTACCAATATATTTATAGAGAAATATTTCGTATTTGGCTGCTTGTGCAAGAGATACTTGACTTACTATTATTTTCATTCATCAGCTACCGTTGTTTATAAGTGCAGCAGAGGCAGAGTTGGGGGGGGGGGGCCTGAGAGGGCTCGGTGATTAACACTCCCTGCCGAGTCATTTAACGCATTTTTAGAGTTCAAGTTAGGGAGCTGTAAATTATCACCTGGTGTTGCGAGGCGCTCGGCTTACTGCTCAAAGATAAAATCCAGAATTAATTAGTACAGGGTAGGCCATTGGGTTCATTACCTCGGCACTTCCAATACACTGTAGGGCTATACTGTGGTGCTAATAACATCTATGCCTAAGTACCAGAAATTTTGGGCTGCTAACATTAATTCTTGAGCAGAATATGTTGCAGTGCCTTTAAAGGTGTTTCACTGATTGATTTGCATGAACGTACGTGCTTCATAAATGTGGTTGCTGGGTACCTTTAAATAAATATGAAGCAGTGCCTTCATACTTCTACATAAGCATACATTGTTAGTCTGTTTCACACATCTGATTATAGCTACAGGGGCTTAATCAAAGTAATTACTTAATAGCTTCTAAACTATTAACTGCATGTTGTTGTTGAAAGAGCGGGGTGCCCGCAAGGTCTTAAGAAGGAGTCAGCTTCTCTTTCACCCGCTGATTTCATTTCAATAAAGCAGTGCAGCGAAATTCCCCGCAAATACGTTTCTCTGGCATGAGAATATTGGACATGTTTAACACTCAAAAAAAAAAAAAGCTGTTTGCCCTTCGACCAAATGACATACACTGAAGTTCATGCTTGCTTATAGTGCTACCTTGTAGATATGCTGCAATCTGAAAGAACACGCAAGTAGTTCTGGGAGCGTCATCTGTTGAAAAATAGTGAGAATTTATTTAATACGAGTAGCTTGACATCATTTTTAGTCAACAGCATCTGGTCCATTAATGTTCGCTTTCGACTGCTGGGATCAGCAGAAATATTCACCGTGATCCCCAGAGCACGTGCAGCACCATTTACTAGCTTCTGTAACTACCGCTCTAGGAAACTGAAATACTAGCACGGAGAAAGACCAAGCTGCAAGCCAGGACGAAGTGTTGACCAAATGCTTGTCGAGATTTGGAGTGCTTGCATCACACTGTAAGGGAGGCCACTAGGTTGACGATGTGTATCACAAACCTATTCGTTTATCGACATATGAAGCAGAGAAACTTTATCGAACTACGCCCAATAAACATAAAATGAAGTAGGTAGTGGAGTAGATACTGTAGGTTGCACTTTCTTGCACAACAGCTAGGAGCACCGTGTGAAAGTAACCTAGTTTCTTGTTCCTATTGATGAAAGGCCTTGTAATGCAGGGGTGGAAACTGAGCACTAGTCTGCCTTAATGGGCAGTTACGTTGTTTACTATCTCTGGGACTGCGTTCGATAATCCACTTAGGTTTTCCACCCTTCAATTTCGTACATGCGTGTTTCAAAAAAATTTTTCTATGACCCTCGTACTCCAATTACGCAAAGTAGAGTAAATATTCTGGTTTAACGCTATGACTCGGACCCACAATATTTAGTGAACTATGCCAACTTGCACTGTGCTAATTCTTGCATGCCCTGAATTTTAGCAGTGAACCAGCTTTTGATACCCTCGAGGAGCTCTAGGTCTTTCCGTTTGCTAGGTATCAAAGAGGTGAACAGTATTCTATTCTCGGCAGTACTAGTTGTTTCCATAAGGTGAGGACTGTATCCGCCTCTCATGGAGAGAAAAGTTGGCATTATCCTGCATTTTCACCCCAATTAAGGTTCCTCAAAATTTGCTTTTTTCGATTTCGTTGCCTTTTCTTGTCGTGTAGCACGTTGATTCAGTAAGAGCAGAGTAGTTAGTTTGAATTTTGTTTTGGTAAAGGTCATGTTGTTATCTTAAAAAAAAAACTTGTCATAAAATCTACTATATAATAATTCACGTCGTGTTTTTATTTATTTATTTATTAATATATTTATATATCCTGTCACGCTCTATGGGAATAAGATAGGAGAAAATTCAGATTTCAAAATGTAAAAAAAAAGTGGGGTACCTTGCAATTTTTTTTCGGCGAAAAAAAGTTGGGTACCTTGCAATCTTTTTCTTCAGTATTAGATAGGGGAAAAATAGAACTAATAAGATAGGAGGAAAATCAGATTTCAAAAGGCGAAAAAAAAAGTTGGGTACTTCGGAATCTTTTTCTTCAGTATTAGATAGGGGAAAAATGAGGAAGCCCAAAAGACGGCGGGGGTTTTGGTAAAGTGTTAATTTTTTGCCGTCATTTATAATGACGGCACGGGCCACTAAAAATAT
>LQNS02000211.1:10670102-10692217 GCA_001587735.2 Parhyale hawaiensis | reverse complement strand
GATTTAGGTTTTACTCAGTTTGCGTTTCCTCAGCACATATTTTTGCAATGTGTAGTATTCCTTCAACAGTAGCCTCAGCAGTGTTAATTGTACTAGTATCTGTAAGAGCAATTAATAAGGAAATCATATTAATGAAACAATGAGCGTGTTCTAGTCTCTGGCTTAACACGAGACAATCTAATCCTATCGAACTTGCACGAAGTTCGTACCCTAAGAATTGGATTCACGTCTTTGAGTCGTGTTCTAGGCGTTGATCGCCAACCGTTTGCATTTGGGACTAACACGGACGCAAACGGTTTGCGTTCAGGAAGCAGGATTGAGGTTGCGATCTTTTCAAGCATAATCGGTTTGTAGTGGCATGCAGTGGACTGATAACGCTCGGGGCCAACCACTTGATTACCCATATATCCACACGACTCAGTATAGCAATACTGCTGAGAAATACCATATATAAGGGAGATACTTTGAATATTGAAACGCGCACATAAAATAAATACCTTTGGAAATGTCTTCATTAATGAAACACTTTTTTTTCTAAATGATTGGCATGGATATCCCGTGCAATTGGAGACCTTCCCAGTCCTTGTATGTGGGCGTCTCATTTCTTGCTGCGCCAGCCTTGGCCAGGGTGTGTTGAGGCGTCCAAGAAAGAGAGTGGCCAGTTGATCGAGAGAATGAATAAAGAACTAGAACGCCTCGCGGCTTAATTAAGACCATCACCCACGGTGGGGAGAAAATTTCAACGCCGCTTTTTTTTTATGCTAGCTTACTCTAAAATTTTGGCATTTTTGACATCTAGGTCAACCCACCTGACTCCCTGCAAAAAATTATGAACATTGCTCAACTCCTTCTCCCTCTTTCTGGGTGAACAGGAAAATATACGAATATATATACTTAAATCTTCAACGAAAACATTATCACGTTTCTTTGCTCGCGGGTGATAAAAACAAATCCCCAGGATATACAACACTGTAGTAGGTTCATGAATTGATTTTATACAATATGAGCACGATGCCTTATTTTTTTCTTCATTTACTCTACCTATTCACTCCTTAATAGTTTCTGGAGATATAAAGCACTTCAGAACATGCCCCTTGCTTTTTCTTTGTTGCAACGCTTTCAGGCTAGGTGGCCTATATATATCTGAAATTAACTAGTAACTATTAAAGGTTAAGAGAAATCAGCATATGGTATAATACAATATTTTGTTAACTCTTGTGATTCCTTCAATACCACCAATGATACCCATGAAGTGATAACTTTCACGGTCCCTAGGTCACGTACTTCAAACCATTTTGATTTGGTATTCCATTACGGATTGCTGCTTTCCATACTAATTAACGACAATCTCTTAACCATCTAACAACTGCAAAATAGCAAGGACATACATCGATATGTTTATCAGATAAAAAATGCCAAAACCGTATCTTGACTCTGTGATCCTCTTCAAATCGTCACTCGCCACAGTGCCGGCACCGCAACATCGGGCGGAATGCGCCGTAATCTGCCGCCGAAACTCTTTTAACAAAGCAGTCGACGACAGAGCGAGAGGAGCAAACCGATAAAAGTTTTTTGTTCATGATAGTTTAGAGAAAATTTGGAGAAGTTAACACACATTGGAAAGTCTATGGAGGGGGACAATTTCATTACCAGGGATTCTGCAAGTTTAAAGGCGCAAATGATTGCAAGTTGAACCTAGTCCTGATTTTGTTCCGAATAATTCGCCAAAAAAGAAGATAAATCGGGTCATTAAGCCGGGAAATTGGAAGGAGCTCGGAACGGAAGCGCAAATTTCAGCGATAACCAAGTACGGAGACGAGCTCTGATGAGGAGGAACCAGCATAGCTTTGGCTCGGTTGGGAGGGAAAATACGAATATTTCCCAGGCAGGGGCGCATGCGAATATTTAGCCATCGCATGCCTCACAATGTATGAGGGGAACAGTATTATTATTTCCACTAGTTCCCGCCGACCACTCCACTCATAATATATATAGTCCCCTAGATATGTGATACATGTTCGTGTTAAAAGTGTCGCAAGCTATGCGTGCTGCAGACCAAAAGCAATGTTCAAATTTGAACATTATTAAGCCATAGAGCCCACAAGCGTAAAGAACATTACTTCCCTATCTATTTCAATGGATTCAACTCCCGGATAAGTAAAGAAACAATACTTTTTTGCACCTCGTCAGCAGTATCTCTTCCTATCCCGCCACGTTTGGGGAGCCGACCACGAAGACCAAATATGCAATACATGGATCATTGATGGCTGGCGTGAGGCACACGCCACTCCGTGTACAAAGCGGTTCTATGCTACCTGAACACGTGTATAATAAGCTCAATCGATCCTTTTTTTTTGTAGCTTAGCCGTTACACTAGAGTTTCAATATTAGATATTACTGCGATGAGATATTCGATACAGAGGCCTCGGACGAAGGTCTACAAGCGATGTCTCTTTGGCAAGGGGGAGTTCATGTTGTTCCCATTCTCCTCAAGTTCTTCATCCAATGGGTAAATTATGACCGAAGTATTCGCCTCAGTGCTAGATAACCTTATATTTTCAAGGCAGGAAATATCGTGATCACTAATTAGGATGCACAGCCGTAAAACTGTGATTTTGTTTACGGGGCTGAGTAATGGTAAAATGAGAGTAGCTCGAGGGACTGTTACACACACAAACCTCTCACGGCTAACCATGGACTGCCTGCCGATACGTCTCATTTGTCTTCATTATAGATGAGTCTGAATTCGAGCGTCACTCCCATGTAAGGGTCCCCCCTAGTAATTACCGCACCTAACATATCTGTTTACTGAATATCGACCATCGATTTTCTGTAATCCGCGTATCAGCTGTCAGCAAACGCCCGTAAGAGCGATGCCGTAACCTTTCGCCGAGATCTTCCATCCCGGACGTCGTGTCCAGTTCGGTGCACGTGCGCGCGACGTTCGTTGTGACGACGTTGCTGAAATTTTGCTGGATGATTTTTTGCGTGGGCGTAAATAGCATGTAGATATATTTGCTAGGAGGAACTGACGTCACATGGAGTTCGGGCCACGTGCAATTGGTTGCTGTTGGCAACGTTGCTGAGAGATTTTCGTTGGATCTTTTTTTCTGAGTTGGTGCCAACGTCTGCATATTTTTTTTTTTGCTGAGACGAGCATTTTTGGAGAACTGATGGGAATTCCTGAAAATATAATTGGAAGACAGTGACAAGCATGATGCCTTGCTTTAAGAACTACTTGCAGCAAGAACATATGTTAATAACGTGTAAATCGCATGCTTAAATTAAAAAAAAAAAACTCCGTGTTCATCATGAACAATTTACAATGGTTAGAAAAGATACTTTGAAACACAACACCAACTTCATTTCTTGTTTGCATACGCATATCTTCCATGAATAACACACTGTAAAGAAAATTTCAGTATTTTCCAGTTATTATTGAAATAACACGAGGGATAACTAAATGACGCTTCTTAGCAATCAAGCATTACTCTGAATATTTACTGTAATTGTTCGAGGATTAATTTGCCTTAGATTTAATATATATATATATATATTATTAAATGTGGTCCTCGGAACGCACGTCTTGAGCTTTCATTGTCCAATGTTCAAATCAATCTAATGCCTTTAGCCCAAAATTTAGAACTGCAATAAACAGAAATACTTAGAGCATAATTAACGGACACCGCGAAGGTAAACTAAAGTGGCGGCGCCTGACGTGTCCAGACTTAAAGAAGGAGTGTTGGTTTCGTTGCTTTGAAACGAGTTATAGGCATTTAATTTGACATGATAATCTTTTGGACTGCAAAACTCGCTCTTGTTCCATGAAATGGAATTTCACCCGTCTCATGCTTAAACTGGTTAATGCTAACATCTTCAACGCAATTCAAAGTGATGAAACAAACGCTCCTCTTCGAAGTTCACGACCGATCAAACCACGTAAGCTTAGTTTTAATAGACTCAATAGACTTTTAGAAACATTCAGTAAGCTTAAAATACAACAATGTTTACGGGTGTTTTCGATCGGCTGGGAAAATAAAAATTTCAAGGCTTGACTTATTTGGAAATTCATGCAGAATCACTGACTTCGTCACTTTGAAACACTGCATGTATCAACAACCCCATTGCGTCCAGACGGATAAAAGCTTCATTTCAAGGGGCAAGATGGGGTTTTTGGAAGTCTCAAGGACAACCAATTACGGGTGAACGCCTGAATCTCACTTCAACTGGTTGAAGCCAAAGCACCTGCCTGAAATTTCGAAGAAGTATAGTGTTGAAGGCTTAACTTCGCTGCGTAATAGAACGCGCTTTATTCACCACACATTTTTCATGTATGTCAGCTAATAGCAGACTTCCTAGTAACTTATTAATAGAACATAAATAAATTTTGGCAATTGCATTGATGAAATAGTAACGTGCAAGGCGGTAAGGAAAACATGAGCCAGAAAGAAGACACATTTCTGCACAAAGGTCACATTCTGTACGCAAATTTTTGCTTCCACATTAGCACAACTATGTTGTTTTATGAATATTCATACTCAGGTGTGTCAGTTCCTAAAGCCATTTAGCCCTACATTGCCAAGTGCACAATTATCTTAATGACGGCAATGGTTACTTTTATGAAACGAAAATAGATGCTTATGGAAGTCCATCGTTATCGATGATGACGTTGACGTCGTTTACGGCGGTCGCAGCTGGTGCGTTCGCCGAATATCAAACGGAAAGAGATACGCACCACGTAATACATTTTTATGACTATCGCGAAAGAGCATTACCAAGGAAGGACATAAATGTACTTAAGGCACGCTAAATGTTGCCCATTTTTTGAAGCTCATTAAATACTTGCAAACGATATAACTGTAGATCGAAGCTAAATATATGAAAATTATTTTTTGTACTTTAAGGTTAAATGAAAAGGGCTTGTTCGAACGGCTCACCAAAGTCGATCGAAGCCAATCCCAGTTGTCGGCAACCTCAGGCAAGTGCGTTGGCTTCGCTACTTTGAAATGTGTTACAGCTATTAAAAATAACCCAAGTGCCGTCTCATGGATGAACTAGAGCACTCTGAGAGCGCATGCCTCCGCCAAGCGAGGCAACGATAGCAGAAAATTCGAATTGGCTCTGAAACCATAATTTTCTTTGTATTAACTCCAAAATCGAATCACTTGTGTCTTTTGATAGTAATAACAGCTTCTGCAATTTTCTTCAAGATCCGTTCCTTAATTTTTGAGTTATACTGCTAACAAACGCTATGACAAACATATGAGTCAAACATACAAACGAACAAACCGATCTGCATAAAAATTTAGTCATTTATGTCTTTCAACACTACTAACAACCCCTATGAATTTTATAGGGATCCATTCATTACTTTTTGAGTTATTGTGCTAACAAGCATAAAATTAAAAACAGTGACAAACGAACGAATGAACGAACAAACGGATCATTACCGAAATTTGGTCATTTACTCTTTGTTATATACCTAACAACTCATGTTAATTTCATAAAAATCCATTCATAACTTTTTGAGTTATCGCAGTGAGAAAAATGAGGCAGACAAACAAACAAACAAACGGATGGACATGTCTTCAAAAGTTAATCATCTGTTCCTCCTAACATACCTAACAATCACTGTAAATTTCATCTAAATCGGTTCAGAACTTTTTGAGTTATCTTGGTGACAGACAGACAAACAGCCAAACAAAAAGACAGACAGACAAACACGACGAAAACATAACCTCCTTGGCGGAGGTAATAATTCAAGGTTAACTCATAAACTGCAATTGACGGAAATATCCATTCCCGAAACAGTATACAAGATACGCATGCAGCAGTTAAAGGGTTAACATCTATAATTCTATTCAACGGGGCGAGGCTAAATTGAACAAGGAGGTTCTAGTAGGAGAAGCTCCTTGGGCTGAAACACCTGCCTAATGTTTTGACAAGTGGGCTCGGCTTAGATGGACTTGGACGTGAGAATCGAACTAGCCTCAACTACGTAATGCGTTAATAAAAAACTTTATCAAACAAGTAGCATTGGATTTCAGTTTCTTGTCACACGTAGAAACCTTTCTGCTTATACCGGGTGTCTAAAATAAGTTACATTTTTAATTGGCTACTGTTTCAATATTATTAGAGCTAGAATAATGAAATACGTATCAAATAAAAGAATAGATTCCATAATTTTATTCAGTGTTAAATTTATCCCTCAAAACGCCTCCCATTAGCCATGATACACTTGTTGATACGATGGTGAAAATTCGCGACAGCCCGTTGAAGTGTGTTTACATCGAAGGATCGAAATACGTCTTTAACAATACATTTTATGTCGCGAATATTTGCTGGACGAGTGTGAAATATTCTCTCCTTGACGAATCCCCGTAAACAAAATCAAGAGGAGAGAGATCTGGAGATCTAGGGGGCCACTAAAACTCCGAGCGGTGGGAAATTAGCCGTCGAGGGAATCTTTCGTTTAACCAAGTCATGACTTCACCAGCAGTGTGGGCTGTTGCGCCATCTTGTTGAAACCATTCAACAGGATGTGTATCACCATGAAAAGTTTCTTTCAGCATATCCAAATAAGTCACTCTGTTTATTGACCGTGCTTCCATGGTATTGGGATCGTCGAAGAAGTAAGGGCCATTTATCCTGATGCCGCTTAGTCCACACCACACTGTTACGTTGGGAGAGTGAAGAGGTTTTTCCGTGAACATGACAGGTTTGGTTGGTGACCAATAACAAAAAATTTTTTCTGTTTGGCGTTCCTTTCAAGTAAATGTGACATTATTCGCTGAAGAAAACGTTTGTAAAAGATAACTCATTATCTATGACTATAATTTATCTTGTTAGAAAAGAATAGACGCCGATCTTGATCAATGCCCGAAATCTCTTGGTGGCATTGCAATTGATACAGTTTTAGCTGAAGGTCTTTACGACAAATGTGCTGACAAGTTGCTTTGCTCAATTGGGTAACAGCATACAGTTTTCTAACAGAAATATTTGGGTGAGTCACAATGTTTAAACGTACAGCATCAATGTTGTCTTCTGCTCTTCCTGTTCTTGGACGTCCCGAATTCCCTTTATTCAAATTGTGAGTAGTGCCTTTTTCTTTCCATTAGTTGTGGATTTTTTCACTGTGAGTCTTGCTATTCTTATTCCGAATTTTCGCGGAAATTGCCGATGAACAATGATTTCAGAACATTGGTTTCCAAATGATTCCAACGTGAAAATTCTTTGCTCCAAAGTTAGCTGCATTTGAGGGAAATCATGAAATAAATTTAAAGTTAGGTGCGCCATAATGAATGGGCTGGGAATGTATCTAATACAGTATATAGAAACAAAACTTTAGAATCTGCTCTTTCGAATGAGATCCATTTCATACTCCTAACTATAATAATATTGAAACAGCAACCAATGGAAAATGTAACATAGATTTCTTAGACCAGTATGAGCTAACTATTCAACTACCAAGAATGCCCTGTGAGGGCCGGAAACGCCACAAGATAATAACCACTAAAGTGAATCGGACGAAGTGCAATACTGAAGCTTCAAAACTTAACTGTTTGTAAATAAAATGATTCGATAGCGGCATCTAACACGTTCTGTGTGCTCAGAAAAATTTATAATAATCCTGCGCGTATATATCAAGATTTATTATTGAAAGCCTTGTTGCTCCTACTACAATTAGCACACCCCGCTGGTTCTGATTATCACGACGCAGAATTTAACGGAGCAAAACGATTTTGGTTTGCTTATTTAAGGTATTTTGCCGTATCAAATAAGGTGTTTCCTTCATAAAAATAAGGCATCTTTTACATAAAACAAAGCGCTTTCTGCATAAAAAGAGGTATATTTCTCCTCACATAAGATAATAAAAACGTACGTAGACGCGTACAAACTCATCGATAAGACAGGAATCATGTCGAACATGTTGGGCTCGTCAGGAATTTCTCTGCATAATATAGAAGTGCGCAGAGGCCTCCAGCTGAATACTTTACGCCAAGCACTCATATATTGGACTTTACGACTGAATTGGGACCTTCTATGTCTATACCAGAGGCAATATCAGGGCCAAAAATGAACCATGGCAAAAAAAGAAGAAGCTCTTAGCGCAGGCATAAAATGCGATGAAAAGCCGTAAATTGTCCCTCGCCTACTTCCAACACCGAAAAGCCGAAAGCCAGAAAAATAAAGTTATTGTGGACAAATACCACAAGGGGATAATGTAACCCATTGGGTAATTAATAGTAGGTGGTAAAGATACACGAGAATCAGTTCACGGGTATTAAATTTAGTTAGGCTTCAAAACTAAAAATTGATGCAGTTGTATTTCGATACCTATTTTTTCGCATCAAAATCAAGTAACTATTCAGTATAAATGCATGACTGGAAGATGTAGCTGCAAATATAATTGTTTCAGGAAAATGTCTTACGATCCACGTATGTTCTGAACAGTTGAGGTGTTAATGCAAACTTCGGATTGAGGAAGACCTATAGAAGATGTGTTGGTATAGCAAAAAAAAAAAAAAATACTTCAGTAATGACAAAAATTGTATCTGAGCCTGAATTAGATAGAAACTATTTAAATTTTTTATCCCAGGTGACGTTAGGGTAAATGTACACTATAGCGAGCATAAGTTAAGGGACAGTGAAGCACTTAATTATTAAAGTTATTACGAATAAATCACTGGCCGGAAAGGTTAGAAAATTAACATAATGCTTGATACATATTTTGTACGTATAGTGATAAAATTTCAAAACGTTATAAAATATGGTTACGGGATAAACAGAAAGAGAACGACAATATTACATTTTTCGCTAGTGAAAAAGTTAAGCGATGCCATCAGAAAATCTTGAAACCTAAATAAATCTGACACAAATAACATAACAATTTTCAAAAATATTAAGAATTAACAAATATTCCATTGTTCTGTATAACCTCATTTCATCGTTTGCTGCAGGAACTCATTAATTTTGTACAATATTGAGGTGTAAGCTGGTTCCCCACACCTTTCAAAAATTCCCATAACGCATCTTGATTTCCAGGATTTCTGGCTTGAGGGCGGTCTCCAATGAACTTCCACTCGTTATCAATTGGATTGGGATCAGGGCTTTGGGGTGGCCCATCCATAACTGCCATCCGCTCGTCCTTCAAAGAAGATGCCAAACGTCCTAGCTTTTTGGCAAGAAAGGTTATCCTACATGAAAACGCCTGGTTGCACAGTTGCAGTTCCTAAAGATGGGTGTTCATGCTATCGAAGTGGCCTTTTATACACTGAACTATGCAGGCGAACCAGTGGTCCTTCGCCACCAGCAGAAGTGATTCCTCACACCATAACGCTAAATTTCCCGTACTTCACTGTTTTCTTGACGCACCTTTGAAATACCCTTTCACCGACTTTACGTCTAACATGCCTTATTCCATCAGAACCATTCACAATCAACTTGGATTCGTCACTAAATGTACTGTAGCCCACTGTGCATCCGACTATTCCACATGTTCTTGAGCAAATTGTACTGTAATCTCAGTTTAATATTTTTCTTAGCAATTAGAGGTTTTGAAGCAGGAACACGTGCAAGCAAACCAGTTCCTTGAGTCGATGTGGATTGTAATTCGAGACACTTTGCTACAAACTAAAAACGGTTGTTCATGCTATGTTTTACTATGGTCTGTCTTCTCTTGAAGTGGTTTTTGGAGGTCTTCCGGTCTTTGTCAACGTTTTAAAGTTTCCTTCCTGTCCAAATCTGATTATAATACGTTGTACGATGCTACAAGATCTTTTTATAGAATTACAAATGTCTGACCATGATTTCCTATTTCTGCGGAGAGATACAATGCAGTTTTTCAGCTTCAGACATTGGTCGACTTTTCGTAGACGCCATGTTGATGTTCGATTTGTTCCAAAATGTAGAAGCTTCCACGATATAATTCATCTGAAATTTATTCTCGAGAGAAGCTTTCTAAATGAAGAAAAATGTCGTAATATGGACGTCACTAAAAGTTACAGTTGGATTTCTGATGGGATCTTAACTTTGCACCGAGGAAAAATTAAATATTTTCATTAATTTTCTGTGTTTTTTCGTAACCATATTGTATAATGTTTTGAAATGTGATCACGATACATACAAAGGAAGTATCTAATATTGTACAAATTCGCAAGCCTTTTGGTGCAGCATTTTATTTGTAATCAAGGTTTAATAATTAAGTATTTTACCGTCCCTTAACTCATGCTCGTTACATATCATGTGTAGCGATATTATTGTTGTTTTAATTTGAAAATTCAATTCTAAGGCTGCCCCAATTTTAACACAAAAGTTTCGCTGTTGCAGTTACCCTCCTGGACTAGACTAGAATTGCACCGGAAAGCAGTTAAGTAGTTTAATACAATATATTATTGTATATACCTTAGCCAGTCCGCTGAGGTGGGTAGCGGGCTAGGATTTCCGGAGGTATGTCTGCTCTCGTTTGATTTGTTAATAACGTTCTTTCCAGCGTAACAGCAGTGGGGGTGAATACAGCCACTTAGTGTTGTCCTAACCCTTCGGTTTCATCACAGTGTGATCGTGTTGAATTGATTTTAAAATTATTGAGTTTCAAGGAGTGTAGGGGCAGTTCTATGCCCTACACCGGGGACAGCGATGAAGCTCTCAACATCTGAAAACTAAAGATGGACAAAGTCATAAACGTTGAGGGATGTGTAATAGCAATAAATAAGTTAGAAATATAATACCACGAGTGTCAGCCTAAGGTGAATGAGGTTCAGCAAGGGCACACCTGTCGCAGGTCCGGAGACCAACTCTCGGACCCTACGACAGGGACATGCGTATCGAATGCTAACACAGAGACAAATGAAGGGAACAGCTCAACCTAACTGACGTTGCTTTCTTACAAGAAAAAGGGACTACGGTAAATTGTTCTACTGTGAACGAACGGCGCTTACAAGGAGAATCATAATAAATGATACCGTAGCATACTTTATTAGATAAAATGGTGTCAACGTACGTTCACCGGTGCAGAGAACAATGTTCTCTTTGACGATCAACGCTCACTGGATAGTGTCGCCGATATATGCCAACCGGCCCCAGAGCAGTGAACGGCTGTAGTCGACTACCGATTGTCAAGAGCTATGGCGCTAAAGACGAAAGGCTCCTATGCAACATCGTGCAGCCCCCTTTTCCTGATCAACAGAATTTTGATTCCGCTTAGTATCTCCGCAATAGAATACGGGCACCGAGTGCTAGTTCTGCAGACCGTACGCCCCAAGAACTCGCCTGCCAGGCAGGAAGTCTCGAACTCACATTCACTTTTAAATGCAAAGTGTTAAGACACCCAAGGGAAAGTAGAGTTGGCCATTCATCCACTGGCCAGATACCCAGGTGCTGAGCAATTACTTTTTCAAAACCTACCCAGAGGTAGGAAGAGTTTACCTTAGCTTCACGGCATATACGCAGATGTTCTCCATCCGTTTTTCAATATAGAATTGACACAAGCCCATCAGGCGTAACTAAGAACCATTCGCTCTACTTCTACAGCTCAGACACGTAAATGTTATGTCATAAGTGTTAACATAAGGTACGCAGCCTAGTGCAACTTTCACCCTACTTCCTCTGACTAGGTATCCAGATGTTATATAATCAATTCGAAATATAAAGTGTTAACACAAACCCACTCAGCCGTCAGAACATCTCGCCCTACCTCTACAGGCCAGCGATTCAGATGTTATGTAATGCTTTTTCAATACTGTGTTAACACAAACCTACCAAGCAGTAAGAAAACTGGTCCTACCTTCACAGGCCAGAGACTCAGACGCTACATATATTTAATCCCTTTTCAATAGCGTGTTAACACAAAACTATACCAAGCCGTAAGAAAACTTCGTCCTACCTCCACTGCCAAGATTCTCAAATGTTGTATTTTAAAGCACCCCTGTCATTACATACAGTGACGCAGCAGAGAACTGAAGGGCCGCGCTCTCTGCCATAACTCCCGCACGGCTCATTTAAATTGCTGCAATGGCTCGGTAGAGGAGAGATTTGTTAGAGACGCTTCTGACTCTCGGCAATTATTTATACACAATCCTGTTAAGAAAAATGGCCAGGCACACACTGTATTCAAACATGCCCTCGTTGAGAGGTCAGCAGAGGCTGAGGAGGGAGCGCGCTACGTGCAGTGAACGTTACCGACAATCTGGTCCACACTTTGGTATCAAGCAGATGTGTATCCATTAAATCTTAAGACATTTCAACCAACATTGAAGAGGTTGACTTGCCGGTAGGTCTACGGGCAGAGTATCAGTTTCTTTTTCTGCCAGTATTGTTCCATTACGAGATGAATTACAGTTAGGTGGGTAGTTCCATTGCTCAGTATTGCTGTATTTTACGTATATGGTAAGATAGATACCATGCTAGCTTTTTTAGAACATTCTAATACCATGTGATAAAGTGAGCCCAATCTTATTTTACATACATACCCTCGTGACAAGAGGTGAGATGCAGTAGTACTGGTATTGGGCAGACACTTTCCCTGGCAACACCTTAAGTTAAAAGTGATATAATGGTCACAATTGGGTTTCTTGTGCTAAATGCCTACCAGTTAAATTAGCACATGTAGTTGGCGAGCAGCTCGACATATTTATATCCGTCTTTGTCTTTGACATGCCATTGCTAAGCCTGAGAGAGGAGCTATAAAATATCGTAGTTTTTCCATGGATTTTCTTTAATTTATCACAGGCAAAAATTGATTCATGAGTTACTGTAGTGGACACTGAGTTGGAAAAAGAACTAAGTGTTTACCGAGACAGAAGCTTTTTATTTAGATCGGAGATTCAGCTATAGCTACAGTGTATCCAATACAATCTCCTTATTGTACAGTCGTGACTAACCACAGTCACGAACACTGCATGACGAGGCA
Source organism: Parhyale hawaiensis (assembly GCA_001587735.2). Taxonomy (NCBI): domain Eukaryota; kingdom Metazoa; phylum Arthropoda; class Malacostraca; order Amphipoda; family Hyalidae; genus Parhyale; species Parhyale hawaiensis. Next base: position 10,679,307 of record LQNS02000211.1, on the reverse strand, counting down.
CCAATGCAATTACTTGCCCTCGATTTTGATGGGTAAACTTGAAAATAAATTCTGGAACATAAAAAAGCTCAAGCCTTGCACTCACTCCAGATATGTAGATAACATCTAGTAGGTCCGATGTGATGTCACGTATCATAAGAATCTCCAGAACGAGCTTCAATAAAGACAATCTGTACCCCATTTCACGTACGAAACAGGCACCAACAACTCTTTGCCTCGTTATCAGAGCTCTCATCCAATGAGCATGCAAAGTTTGATCAAACAATGCAACTTTAAAAGCGGAACTGCTACGTTAAAAGTAGATATTACAAACGCGGTGACTACAAACCGTCAAACTGAAAATGAAAGTCAGGCACTGAAAATATACTACTGCCCTTAACTGAGTAATGAATATAAAGAAGGCAAAAGAGATATAAAGAACATCGGCAGAAGAAACGTCCAAACAACGTCGCCAAATGATCGATTGAAACGCTTCATCTACCATCGAAATCAAAAGTTCGCAACCTTTTTTTCTGGACAACCCAACTAGACTTACACCCTCGTTACGCCAAATCCATGTGCTTCATCACCGAGCTTGCAAAAAAAAAAAGTTTTGAACGTCTCCTCAACGCTAAGTACATGGTATGACTTCTTTAAGTCAGAGTTAGAGACTTAGGCCGAGGCCCCACTGACACAACAAGCGATACACTGCGATTTTTGAGGGAAACATGACGCCTGTGAGCGATGGTGAGCGCGTCGGTTGCTACAGGAGATTGCTGTTCCCGATGTTATGTTTTTACAAGCAATAAATTTGTTACGTCCCTTGTTGCTTCGATGGGGCCATAACATTATAATGCCTTTAAGTGTTGTGTTAAAAAAGACATAGCGGAACTGAACGTAACCAAACTGCCACAAGGAACGACATTGTCGAGAATACCGAAATCATCCGTAAGTTCTACGATAACAACAGGCTGGCATATCTAGCAGAGGCTCTTCTTATAAACAAAGGGCCCCATCAACTAATGTACAAGGCACAAACTTCACGAAAACACTGAAATTTTATACAGCTAAAATTATAACAGGTATACATAGTACGGATCTTTTTTACTTCAATCCAAAATTTTCAAATTTCAACTCGGGCTTCAATGATTTCAAGTTCTTCTACCACGCCCCGATGATGAATGTCGCGAATTTCGAAACGCAGCCGCATTTCACATTGCACAAATATGTAATAAGGTTATGAGCCTCAAAGACTTTTTAAAACACATTTCTTCAGATTAGATGAAAATAATCAGAAAACTGGAAAAAACGAACGAGAAAATACCGGGCAACAAAGATTCCTGGTGCTTTAATAAAGCCTGCTTAGCTTCAAATCTGCTGCTCATCTATATTATAAATTATTTTGCTTGTCCCTCAGTTAGTTACTTAGTTCCTTAGTTAATTAGCACGACCGTGACGCTTTCAACAGTATTAGATGGGGGAAAATTTAGGTACCTCTGAGATATCCTTGACACGTCCTGGGAGGGGATCTGTAGGAGATGGACTCAAGTTCAAATATAAGCTGATACTGCTTGGAGGTCTTAGGTGCTGCCTGACTTGGAATATTTTTCACCCTTCGTACGCATGATACGGGTGGAACTATCGTCATTCACGACGAATGCGCGTTCAAGTAAGCTTTGCTGCCCGCGCCACCACTAAAATAAACACTACCTAGGCTAACCTAGCCTAAGCTAACCTACCCTTACCTAAGCTAACCACCTTACCTAACCTAATCTAACCCAAGCTAACCTTTCTAAAATTGCCTAACCTTACCTATCCTTACCTAACCTTATTTAACGTTACCTAACGTTACCTAACCTAATCTTACCTAACCTAATCTAACCTACCTTAATCAGCAATACATCGAGCAGCGCAGCGCCCCAACTTGAACGCCGCTCACACGCACACGTTCTGCGTACACAAACACGCACACAAATCCGTCGTCAACGACGATAGCGCATACGGGTCCGAGGGCATCTTAATTGAGTAACAATTCTTTTATTTTGTAGGATTTTCACAGGTTCCATCAGCATTATATTGGGGAAAATTAGGATGACACGGGTCTAATGATATTGGTCTGATACTTGTTCTGTTGAATTTTTACAGGTTCCTGTAAGTGTAAATTATTTACCAACATTTTGGCCGGTAGGTCCACTTGTAAAACAAGAAAATTTTACTATGTGTTTCTTCTCGTTTTTTTTCTCAACTCTACTAGAGTCGAGCTCCATAATTTGTATTCCGGCTTGGGCAGTTCTAATGCAATTAGTGAAAGTTATGGCATTCTCTTCGGTCATAAGAATCTGTGGACGACAGTTCCAGACACCACCAGAGGCTGATATTTGTATGGAGTTCACATTAAAAATGCGCACACGAAGACAGCATTTGTGAATTTCACTATCGCCTGATGCTTGTTTTGCTATGAAGTTCCTGGTGCCTTTTAACGTAACGAAATGCAGAACACACGACGGAAATTTTTCAAATCGTGATGCCAACCAGCAAATGATTGACATCGTTTGCGGTTATCGCAGCGTACGGTACAGACGAGCATCAGGAGACGTGGCATTGCTTGTAGGAATATCACGTCGCATAGTCACATCTGCTGTAAGCTGCAGTGATGAATTGAAATTTCAGTTGAAAGGTTTGTGAAAAATGCTAGCTTGATCTAATTATGACATTTTGAGATAAATTGTTTAATTCAAGCCTATCGGGAAGCTTAATTCCAATAAAATACACTCAATACGGGCTGCTTGGCGTATTAANTGCAGTGAACGTTACCGACAATCTGGTCCACACTTTGGTATCAAGCAGATGTGTATCCATTAAATCTTAAGACATTTCAACCAACATTGAAGAGGTTGACTTGCCGGTAGGTCTACGGGCAGAGTATCAGTTCCTTTTTCTGCCAGTATTGTTCCATTACGAGATGAATTATAGTTAGGTGGGTAGTTCCATTACTCAGTATTGCTGTATTTTACGTATATGGTAAGATAGATACCATGCTAGCTTTTTAGAACATTCTAATACCATGTGATAAAGTGAGCCGATTCTTGTTTTACATACATACCCTCGTGACAAGAGGTGAGATAGAGCAGTACTGGTATTGGGCAGACACTTTCCCTGGCAACACCTTAAGTTAAAAGTGATATAATGGTCACAATTGGGTTTCTTGTGCTAAATGCTTACCAGTTAAATTAGCACATGTAGTTGGCGAGCAGCTCGACATATTTATATCCGTCTTTGTCTTTGACATGCCATAGCTAAGCCTGAGAGAGGAGCTATGAAATATCGTAGTTTACATACATACCCTCGCGGCGCACCAACTTGAACGCCGCTCACACGCACACGTTCTGCCTACACAAACACGCACACAAATCTGTCGTGAACTACGATCGCGCATACGGGTCCGAGGGCATCTTAATTGAGTAACAATTCTTTTATTTTGTAGAATTTTCACAGGTTCCATCAGCATTATATAGGGGAAAATTAGGATGACACGGGTCAAATGATATGGGTCTGATATTTGTTCTGTTGAATTTTTACAGGTTCCTGTGAGTGTAAATTATTTACCAACATTTTGGCCGGTAGGTCCACTTGTAAAACAAGAAAATTATGCTATGTGATTCTTCTCGTTTTTTTCTCAACTCTACTAGAGTCGAGCTCCATAATTTGTATTCCGGCTTGGGCAGTTCTAATACAATTAGTGAAAGTTATGGCATTCTCTTCGGTCATAAGAATCTGTGGACGACAGTTCCAGACACCACCAGAGGCTGATATTTGTATGGAGTTCACATTAAAAATGCGCGCACGAAGACAGCATTTGTGAATTTCACTATCGCCTGATGCTTGCTTTGCTATGAAGTTCCTGGTGGCTTTTAACGTAACGAAATGCAGAACGCACGACGGAAATTTTTCAAATCGTGACGTCAACCAACAAATGATTGACATCGTTTGCGGTTATCGCAGCGTACGGTACAGACGAGCATCGGGAGACGTGGCATTGCTTGTAGGAATATCACGTCGCATAGTCACATCGGCTGTAAGCTGCAGTGACGAAAATTTTTTTATTGAAATTTCAGTTGAAAGGTTTGTGAAAAATGCTAGCTTGATCTAATTATGACATTTTGAGATAAATTGTTTAATTCAAGCCTATCGGGAAGCTTAATTCCAATAAAATACACTCAATACGGGCTGCTTGGCGTATTNTTGAAATTTCAGTTGAAAGGTTTGTGAAAAATGCTAGCTTGATCTAATTATGACATTTTGAGATAAATTGTTTAATTCAAGCCTATCGGGAAGCTTAATTCCAATAAAATACACTCAATACGGGCTGCTTGGCGTATTAAGGGCAAAACTTATGAGATGATTATTGTAAAGTCATGGACGCCTCTATATGATCATTGATGGCACGGCATATCGTGATGCAATTGTCTTTCATCCTCTACTCCCTCTCTGCACACTACTGCTCATTCATCTGTTATTTAAGGTACTCCACAATCGAGAACCTGGGCAATGTTTGTTCTTTTCTGTAGAAGAATCACTTTTTCCTTTCACTTCATTTTAATTTCCTAACAAAAAATATCCTTGACACACCTCGCGAACAGACCGACACATATCTGTCTCTGGCGTATAATCGCTACCTACACCTGAAACACGAGTGATAGAGAAACTAGTATTTTTTTGCGCTAATTCTGTTAAATTAGTCGTAACCAAAATCTGTTCTATTTTTACTGTAGTTAGAACTGCTCTGGGTGTTGACTGATAATGCATCATTATTATTTAAAAAAAAAAAAAGATCAACCTGTTGCTAAAGTGGTTGCAACAACGCGTCTTCCATTTTAGAGAATCCTGCCAAAAAGCATGAACATTGACGAAGGACCTTTGCAACTTTTGTGCCATCATTTTTGACTGTCACAGTTAGCAGCGTTGTAAATAGGTGTGCCTTGCGCACTGATGCAGTAGCGGAAACTGGACTTATAAAAGTTAGGCTTTTCTTTTTTCACGCCGGCCATACATACCTTTCTGGCATTATTTGAACTGTTGACTTGTTTCTACAGGCCGTTCTGCCTTTTTACCTCTGGCTGAATGGTTTCTAGGCGTTGACGTTGCTAAAAATCCTATTAGATCACCGAACTGCATACCGTCACGCTGCGGAATCTAGTTAATAATGAACAAACGACTCTGCTCTCTCATTCTGTCTTGATTGCTTATCGATGCTGCTTTGTTTGAGATACGAGTTCATGTGCTAAAGCTTGCACCATTGACGTGCATACCAACCCTCAGCACACTGCCGCCTAGAAAAAAATAGTATTTCGTTGGCACGTTGCATGTCTTTGTTGTACTGTGTTCGGGTCAGTGGCCGTGAATGGGTAGAGGCACGGTGGAACAGAGCAGCAGCGCCTAATTCATTCTATTCAAAGAAAAAAAAAAAGAACAGGGCGCTTTAGATTAGGTTGTAAAAATTGGTCTAAGCCAACCCCACACGGCATGACTTGTCCTGGACTGCTGATAGAAGCTTTGAGTTCGCCAATCTGAATCGTGTTGCAGGTGTTCGAAGTAACCTGATTATGTTAAACCGATGGAAAGCACCCAATCGCAAAGTAGGGTTGAATACTTGGAAATCTCACAGGTAATTGAATTAAGAATCAACACCAGATACTTCAATTAACGTGTCGCAGCCATGATTGAGGCACCTATCTGAAGATTATGACAAGTTAAGCGTCAAGGGCCTAAAGGCTGCCCAATGGCAACGCGCTCGCATGGTGCCTCAGTTCTCAACAGCGAAGTGCGAATATAGAGTGATAGTGAAAGTTTTATGCATGAAAAACATCCAATAGACTATCGATGAAGGCAGGTAGGCATACATAGAGCAGCACATTGCTTGTCACACTTGTCCCTCACTTCCGTCCAGCCAACACCTCATATTCCTCCTGCCAGTGCCTCATCTTCGTCAAACCAGCACCTTATATCCCTCGCTCTAGCACCTCTCCCCGTCAAGCCAACACTTCGTATTCCTCATACCTGCGCCTCACCTCTGTCAGGCAAACGCTTCATCTCGGCCAATCCAGCATTCACCTTTCCCTTCGACAGCTGTTCACCCCCGTCATTCTAGCACCTCGCCTCTCAAACCAGCACCTTGATTACATATCTCTCTGAAGCCAGGGCTTCACCCCCGTCAAGCCAACACCTTATCTATCTCAAACCACCGCTTGATCACTCCCATACCAGCACATCCCTTCCGTCATATCAGCACCTCACCGGCCAAGCCAGCACCTTACCTCTGTCATACCACCCATGACCTCTGTCAAGCCAGCACCTCACCCCTCTTAAGTCAGCACCAACTGTACTGCAGAGGCGGCACTCTCGGTCACCCCTCATCTCGGCCTCGCACGATCCCGCTTCTGTAAGCGAGTAATTTCCATTTCAGCAATTTAATTCTCCGCAAAAACGAGCCTTCAACATTTGCGTTGGTTTAAATTCACTCCCGCCTAATTTCACAAAGGCTTGCAGGTGAAGGAAGCCTCGGCGGTGTCTCACTTTCAACACAACTTTTTGCTCGTTTTCCAAGACAGCCTAATTATATGCTCGAGTCGGATTAATTAGTTGCCAGCCCTGTGGAACGGAGACCCACAGCGAGCTTGCCGCCACACTACAGTAAGGGACCTGGCTCCTCTGCTTCCATTTTCTGCTCCAGAAATTATACTACGAAGCAAGCTATCATATTCGTCTACACTGTGCAACGTTATGGCCGGCTGCTGCCAGAAATTTAACGGTATTCTAGAAAGAGGAGGATATCGTATCGCTGTTTATAGAAGAATATTGAGTGCTGCTGTCAGACTATGCTATAACAAATACAATGTCATATATTTATGTATGTTTGAAAACAATCACTGTAAATGTCAATGACCGAATTGTTGCCAGACACTCGGTACGTACTGAACGTATTTGCGAAATACAATGTCAGACTAAGGGCCAGTTCACACGTCCCTCATCGTAACGCGTTCAGTTAAACTGATGGACGGGGCACATTTATTTGATGGCAGCAGCAGCAGCAAATGCGGAAGACTGAAGGATGAAGCACGTCCGATTTTTCAACGAGCTGCGTCATTTAAGTTCAGTAACGAAATCTATAAATACTAAATTTATCCTTTATAGCGTTTTCAAATAACAAACAAGTAGACAAAAGTGTGTTTTTACCGTCACATTAAAGAAAAAAAATTATTGTATTCCCCGTTCAACACAAGAAAACTAGTTAAGCTGAAAATGTTGTACTAAGAACACTGACGCCATCTTTGATTCCACAACGAAGCGAATTGCTGCATATTGTTTTCCCTTTTATCGGTTTATCAATGTATAAATATTTTAAAAATAAGCTGTTCTTATCAAATTCAGGCTATAAGATTATGGGATATGAATGAGACTTCAAACCGACGCGAAATATAAACGAAAATGTAAAAAAAACGAGATCACAAGTGAACGCATGGCGTCATTGATTTGAATGAAGGGCGCTTCTACGTGTGGGCAGAGACAGCGAAAGTTGGCGGACGGCGCGAGTTCATTTTCGTGACTGAACGCGCTACGATAAGAGACGAGTGAACTGGCCCTAAAGATCACGGTTATGCAATTGCAAATAAATATTCTAATTACTTTACCGTACGAAGTGCAAAGCTTTTCAATAGAATGCCTCACCGCTTTCGAAATTTCGCAATCATTGAAGAAGTAAAATTAAAAAATTTATTGGATGCACACTTGATTGGAAGGACCAGATAAACCAGCTGTAAACAGTTACGTGCACTGTAGAGAAAATTCACTCCTAGACGATCTTGCAATGCTCACAGAATCACAATATAATAAACACCGTCGTGTGTTTATTTGTTTATGTATTTACATATTTATATATTTACTAGAGGGCCGGCACTGTCAAAAATTACAGCGACGAATTTGTGCTGACCCGTCGTCATTGATCATAAGTTTCCTATTAATGCTAAGGCTGAGCAGTGAGCAATGTCAAGCTTTCATTCGGTGATACGCTGAAAAGAATTTTTTTTGCCTCTAGTCGATTTTGTCGTCTAATAAATGCTGAGCTCTGTATCCTTGATACTCGATGCTATCATATAACTCGGAAGTTTTTCCACACGTGAAATGTTGTTCTCTTGAAAGAAAAACCAAAATTGGTGAAAATTATTTGCTGCCAAGAAATTATCGTCTTCTATACTCGCCTTCTGACCGCTGAAGAATATCTAGCCACTTGCTTCGATGGTTATGCAGTCAATAGGAGCATCAGCATAAACTCAGGGCAGCTGAAGCTTGGTTGAAGGGAAACCTCAGAAGAGAGTACGAATCCCGATGCAAGAGAGTGCATAGAGAAGCTGTATGTATCTGCATTGAGCGGACTTCAACGTTTGACACGAGGCGCCACTGGCTTCTCGGCATATCACCGAAAGGAAGCTTGGCGCTGCCCACTACCCAGCCCTAGCATTAATAGGAAAATTATGGTCAATGAAGACGGATTATCACCAATTCTTACAGCCATTTTTAACAGCGAGGGCATTCAAGTAAATATATAAACAAATAAACTCACGCCGGTGTTTATCATATTGGGATGATTCTGTAAAAAGGTATGACGCAGCTGAATCCCAATTATTCTCCGAAGCAAAGGGACCATATTTGTCTATGATACTGAGGCCACACTATGCATTCACACAGACTACATGATGCAAGGAAGAGAGAAGCGGACGTCATTTGTGCTACCGTATCTATGCTACCGATAATAACTTTACTTTGAAACGATCGTGAGTTACTTATCCTAGTAACCAGTTGGGCGCGCAAATGCATATGTGGCCTCGGCATAAAATTGCATCGTCGGCTGGGACGCATCGAAGTTTACTCGAAGCATGAACTATTCTTCGCATGGCATGCATATGCCTACACTGATGATTATTTCTCAGTCGTGTCTTATTTTTACATTACAAGAGCAGAGGAAACTAGTGCAAGCGAAGTAAATTTCTTTAATAATGTCACGAATGTATTAAACGTATTTATAAAAGGAGAGCATGAGCACGAAAAAAATATGGAAATGGACATTGTGTTACAGCCCTCAGTTCACCTACCGGATGCACGATCATGATCAGGTGATGCCACACCTTGTGGCGAAGCTATAAAAGCGCTCCGTACCATTATGAGCCAGCCC
>LQNS02000211.1:10621406-10662040 GCA_001587735.2 Parhyale hawaiensis | reverse complement strand
CAGAGCTATTCTGTGATTTCGTATCTTCTTTTTTTATTCTTTTGTTTCCTCCACCCGCTGGGCTGGTTGCGTGGGGGTTTGTTAACCTCATGGAGTTTCTCCGTTCCTGCGTCGCCAGTCTGGTGTGATTTAATAATAATAATAATAATTATAGGGAAATAACCGTAAAAACAAATAAAATAGATTAATAAATAACTAAAAGAGTATAAATGGTGGCATTTTCATGTTCTCACGGCTTAGAAAATTTATCGACTCTCTACAGCGGGTCACTGTGGCTGAATATCCGGTGAATGTCACTTAGATCAGACAAAAGTACAAGCGACAGGCGCGGCGAAACCGTAGTAAACTATGACCACCTAGAGCACTCTGAGAGCGCATACCTCTGCCAAGCGAGGCAACGGTAGCAAAAAATTCAAAGTTTCTCTGAAACCATAATTTTATTTGTATAAGCTCCAAAATCTAATCACTTGCGCCTTTTATTAGTAATAACAGATTGTAGAATTTTCTTGAAGCTTCGTTCATAACATTTTGAGTTATACTGCTAACAAACGTTATGACAAACATGAGTCAAACATACAAACGAACAAAGCGATCTGCACCAAAATTGAATAATTCATGTCTTTCAACATTTCTAATAATCCCTATGAATTTCATAAAGATCCATTCATCATTTGTTGAGTTATTGTGCTAACAAGCATAACATTAAAAACAGTGACAAACGAACGAACAAACGGATTATTGCCAAAATTTGGTCATTTACTTTTTGTTATATACCTAACAACTCATGTTAATTTCATCAAAATCCATCCCCAACTTTTTGAGTTATGGCATTGAGAAAAATGAGGCAGACAGACAAACAAACAAACAAACAAACGGATAAACATATCTTCACCAAAAGGTTATCATCTGTTTCTCCTAACGTACCTAACAATCCCTGTAAATTTCATCCAAATCGGTTCTCAACTTTTTCAGTTATCTTGGTAACAGACAGACAAACAAACAGACAGACAAACAAGACGATAACATAACCTCCTTGGCGGAGGTAATAAACTTGACTTGCCCGTAACTGTAGATATACTGGTATAAGGTTCGGTGGTTTTCGCTCTCGTCAGATTGGGTTTCAAGCATTAACTCTCAATCGGATATGCTTGAGCTTGCGAAAACTCCACACTTCTCCGTGCGATCGAGCTTTCAGCCGTCTTAAGCATAAACTGGTCACTTCTAAAGCGGTAATACCCAAAGAGTGATTATTTCTAATACCAGCAGCACGGTCCAAAAAGGTGACAACAACACTTGTGTCTGAAGTTCCTTACAAAATAGGTCTATTGGGCAACTCGGCAAGACAGAGTTAAGTGAAGCTCGCTAGCTTAATTTGCCTAGAAACTCAACTCTGATCTCTCGAAGACGCTAATTTAACACATTCGGCTGAAAACCGTTCGCGTTTGTGACGACTGAAAACCCAACGTCGCTCACGATCAGGTATAAGAATTATAAGCACAATGCGTTCAAGTGATTATGATAAACGATACAGTAGTGATGGTTTCGGGTTTGTCGGGATGACGACATAAATATCGTGTTTTACCGAAGCAGTTACATGTTTCACATTAATTAAAAAAATTCCTGACCTGAAATTAGTTTTTCTGTGAACTGCACAATAAATGTTTCTGCAGTCAGATGATCGCGATGTAAACACTGAGTTGTAACACTTTGCCTAAAGCATACTAGCCAGATATACGGAAATAAACTTTCCAGGCTCGACTTGTAAGATAACTGAAACAGGTACGCTGGTTTGGTCCCTTTGAATTGAGTTTCAGGAGTTGGCTCTCCGTCGGTTAGCCTTGAGTCTTCCAGAAAGTCAATTTTGCTCCGAAAAATGGAGCTTTCAGCAGGTTAAACGTCATTGAGTTGGTTCAGACACTGGTAATACGATACAAATTAACGAAACCAAAGTTTTTGTCAGAAATTCCGGATAAGTGAATCTCAAAATTTTAATTTTACAGATAGACAAATCAGAAAAGCCCTCAACTGCTTTTAAAACTTGAGCTAACGAGCTTGACTAATCACTGTATCGGTGTGCCTGTTAATGGATTGCGTTTAACTAATTCTCGAACGCCGAGAGACTGTAGCTATGTAAGTCAGTGGCATATCATGCATTTATTCAGATTTATATCACGGCTCCTTCCATTATCAACTGTATTGTAAACGCTGTATTTGTGAAAGAAAACATTTATGAGTAACTCAAGTTAACTCACATACTTCCTGATAGGTGGTATAAGACTACGTCCAAAACTAGTCGTATCTAACTTTATATATCAATTAGTTATAGGTGCGAAAGATATAATTAAGAAAAGTGTTAAATATTGCATTTTCGGTGTTTATCACTTAGGAGAGTAGAATGCATCTGAGAGCTACTGTCTCAAACTTTTGAATGCCTAGACGTTTGGACAAATTAAGTTTAGCCAAGTAGAGAAACATCACCTGTTTATAATATGGCATATTTATTTAATGGATAATTATTTTAGTTTATTAGTTCGTTTTCATCTGAATATTTTATTTAATACATGTAAGAGGAAGAACTATGAGCTCATAATCCCGAACTAAATGTTTAATTAGATGCAAAAAGATGAGTATCCTTGTAGGAAAACTTTACAGCTTGAGCAATATGTACAGTAGGACATTCAGGGCTTAGAGTTTAACACTAAACTGTTTGCAGATGTCCAAATTGAACCAATCACGACATTTTACGAGCGAGTAGTTGGTCTGAATGTCCAAACAGGATAATTTTGATCACTATCATCTAGACTTTATATATACTGGAAAACTTATCTTCCGAGTCACGTCAACACCATAATGTATCATCGAATATTCGAATTATTTAATTTCTTCGTGGCTACAGGCAGCAAAATAGATAAGTACAATACACTTTCTACAAGCGTTGTTTACTCTAAAATGATGAACGTATTTAGCATTTAGATGTGATACGTTTAATTAATTTTGCTTCATCTCTAGTATTCCGCTACCCCTCACCAAAAGATCTTCAGGAACTACCAATATGATGCGTCTGGGGCCCATCCCTTTGCACTGTGGACAGCTAGTTCAATTCAGTCGATGTTTAATACCCCGATTAGTGTTGGTATGGAGCTCATTGCAAGGAACCATGTTTGGCAGCGTGGATTCATAAGCTATCAAAACCAGCCAGCCATATTTCAATATGCAAAACAAATGCACGAAATCTGCTGTCTACTGTATGTCTTTAGTGATTTAGTACTTACACACTTTTTTAACAAGTTTCGCACCCTGAGATATCAAGCTGCATTACCAATTCAAAGATTCCACGATCTTCTTTAAAACTTATTTCTAGTAACAGACAGCAGCACAGAACTGAATGTGATGCTTCGCCTCTTCGCATTGACTGATATCCTCAGATTACATTATTTTTGTACCTGCAGACAAATAGTCATGTTCGTCTGCATTACACACAACCTTACATCGCATCCGCGAACATCCTTTCTATTTCTTCCTGGCTACAGCCAACACGTCAGATTCATACTTTATGTCTGCTGATGCCACATGCATAAATAACTTCATTTTCAATTTTATTCCTGCTTGCTGCTGCAAACGTAGCTGGTTTATGACTTACACATCTTGGTAACTTCGCAATGAACATCTTCGTTATTTATTCCTGGCCACAGGCGATCGGACCTGTTCATACACTGCGCATCCTACCAGTATAGGTATAGCAATGAACAGATCCTCCTTATTATTTTTGTTTGCCTAAAGACTAGCTGCTTGACAGGTTCAAATATTACACTTCTACGTTGTGTCTCGGAAATTCCTCGTAGTTTCAAAGACAATGCCGCTCATGTCCTCAAATCCACAGATTTGACGAGCCTTTAATCGCAGTGAAAAGTGGCCATGAGAGTCTCTTCACTTTCTTCCAAGAAATGATATTGACTGATCGAGTCAAGGGAAGCGCTCGCATCAGGAGCAAAGTGAAGGAGATAAATAAGAATCAGAGCATTAACGAGTAATATTGAATCATAGATGAAAGCCAAGCTTCCCAACCGATGCCTTTGATGTCGCACGTCTCCTTGAGATGGCGTAGCGATCGCCGTGATGGAGGCTGTTGCACGTTACCAACTGCATCGCAATCCAACTAATGAGGTACAGATATTGTGGTGTGCTTGTAAGAGTGAACTGAAACTTCGGATGGAAGCTATCGCATTGTAGCTCCTTATTATGATCTACGCACTTGTTGCAGAACTAAATAGCGCCTCCTAAATATGAAAAGTTCCTAAGCGTATCTCACTCAATATTGTAGTGCTCTATAGCTACTAGATTAAAAAATGCATCATGAATATAGAAAAAAATCGTGTCATATCTCATCGTTGAAGTGTTGTGTCAGTCGAACTGACGAATATAGTATGAATTTTGGGAATTCCACTTGATATCCCAGGGTGCGAAACTTGTTAAAAAAGTGTGTAAGAACTAAATCACTAAAGACATACAGTAGACAGCAGATTTCGTGTATTTGTTTTGCATATTGGAAAATGGCTGGATAGTTTTGATAGCTTATGAATCCATGCTGCCAAACATGGTTCCTTGCAATGAGCTCCATGCCAACACAAATCGGGGTATTAAACATCGACTAAACTGAACTAACTGTCCACAATGCAAAGGAATGGACCCCAGACGCATCATATTGGGAGATCCTGAAGAGCTTTTAGTGAGGGATAGCTGAATACTAGAGAAGAAGAAAAATTAAGGTAATGTATCATATCTAAATGCTAAATATGTTCAGCATTTTAGAGCAAAGCAAACACGAGAGAAGTTAATACCTAGCAGGCAGATTCAACGCACAGCTGGCATGAGGGTCGGCCCAGACATGATCGGGTCGAAAGAGGGACTGTGTAAAAAACGCTGCCCAGCGTACAGTTCCTTCTCCTAATCAACAATTTCCTGTTGATGTTGTACATTTACCCTTTTAAGCGTTTTGTTTTTGTCTTCTGTCCTTTAAAAATCTGCGGCGTTTTCAAATCGGCACATGGCAGTAAATAACCGCGCAAGCCGCAAACCGTCGATTTAGCGCCGCAAAACGCAGTACTAAGTACCCAGGATTGGAGAAGCGCAGCTACTGCAAGGTGATGGTAAGGAGTATTTTTGGTGCCTAGTTTCGCCGTACTCGCTGAATAGCTATAAAAAAGAAACAGGTGTCGCTGTTCTAACATAAATTTATTTCTGATCATAAAAAAACGACTTACGTACTGCCAGTCCGCTGCTGGTATGACACTAAAATGGCACCGAATTTTAAGAGTTACTTATATGGTGAGTGCATGTAAATGCAGCTCATAAATCTTTGACTTATCACTAGTGTGTAAATATGTGTTGCTCTAGAGCTAAGCCGTAGAGAACCCGTAGGTAGTGGTGCGAAGAAACATCGTTATGCACTACACATTCGAGAAGCAGAAAATTATATATATATATGTTTAATTCACTGAAGAAAGTAGGGCGTACTAGGCAAGCACATGAATGTGTGCCGAAATGTTGTCCCAAAACCAGCACGTATGTGCGTGCAACACTTGCACACCAACACGTGTCCCAGACCCTCAAATCGGACGCGTGCGATGGGGCAGCAATGCACGAGTAGCTGCCCTCTATTTGGAGCCCTCAGCACACGTCGGCACGCGTGCAGGGAGCGTAGAACACGCTTTGAGCATCAGCAAGGCTCCGTAATATTGATCAAATTGTCATAAGCGTGCCGGTTCAGCACACTTTGCTGTACGGTGGCAGAAGTGCATGCCTTATCGTGCTCCTACAGCACGGCAATCGAGTGTTCTGGAGCTCAGAACACGTTTGCAAAAGCCGGGATTTTTTGAGTGATGTACTTGACTGCTCACATTCGAAAACGCCAATCAATATAATTCACTGAGAGAAGCCAGGCGTAATGGAAACGCTCTTGAATACGTGCAGAAAGCTTGTCATAAAATCAGCGGGCAAACGCGTGCACTAATTACACACGTAGACGTGCTCTAAACCCTCAAATCAGACGAGTGCTATGGGCAGTGACTGCTCGCGCATCGTTGGATGCGCGTACGTGCCAAACAGTTGAAAAAAATACAGTTTGTTGCCCATGACATCTATGCCTACTTAGTGAGGTGTCTGTAATATGCAGGCAAGCAGTATATCGCTTGAAATTCTACCCGAAAAAATACTAGTCCTCACTGACTTCAACAAAGCTACACATTTTCTCCGACGTTTGCACGCGTAGGGGAGTAAAACACGCCTCACGCTTTGGCGTGCAAGCGGGAAATATATCAGAAAGTCGAAGGCGTCCCGGGTCAGCACGTTTCGCCGTGCGTTAGGTTCAATGCACGCCTAAGCGTGATCATACCGCACGGCAAGAGCGAGCGTGTTCTAGAGCTTGGAGCACGTTTACAAAAGCCAAGATTTTTTTGAGTAGTAACGTGAATATTTTCTAATTTAACACACTATCTTTTCTTTCAATTCAAGTGACGCAGGTTTGCAAGGCGACCGGTGTTAGCTATCGACGACTTCTTCCACATTTCCGGCAAATTCCTTATTAGGTGAAGGCCATTTTTTCCCTTCGTAGAGTCGGCAAAGCTCTGGAAAAAACATCACTTAGAATAGCAGCAGTTCTCAGGAACTTTGTTGCCTTGTTTTCGGTCGGCAAAAGTTAGTGCAGGGTTGTTCAAAAGTTCTCGCTGTTCATTAGGACTCGTTAATTAGGATCCCTATAACCAAGCGTACCACGGCCGGGCTCTCCTCAGCTCCATGCAGGCTCTTCTGCCTTGCTTCTTTGGGGACCTTTAAGCGAAACTGCCTATGTAGATTCTGATGAATTTATCATGCATCACTTTTGGTATATATACGACACTGCGTGGACTATTAGGCGCTGACGTTAAGCCTTCGAGGCATGACTTGTACGCAACTTCAGACAGAAGCTTTGGATTTGTTACTTTGAAGCGTGTTGCAAGTGTTCAAAGCCTACTCAAAACTCCATTTTACATAGCAAGATCGAGGTTTTGGCAGTCCAAAGGGAAGCCGATCGAGGATCAGAGTCTAAAACTAAATTCAACTGGACGAAGCCACCGCACTTGCCTAAAGTTCAGAATAAGTCAAGTCTCTAAGTTTCAGTTTTGGCGCCCAGTCGAACATGACCTGCGTAACTTACGTCAAATGTATTGTGCCGGTTATGACTGTACGTACGTAGTTTCATTTGAATAATATGGTGTGTCACTTGTGATACATGAAACTGATAGACTGATGGACAATGTAATGTATTCTGCATGCTTTCTTCATGCTGTCGTATACTCAAATCCTCACCACTGTTATAGCAGACCCAGTTGCTGCAGAGCCGTGGGGTCTACACACTGCATTTATTTCTAATTTCATTGTTATGTATCACAGAATATTACAACCTATTGACGGAACTATAACGGTAGAGTCAATTGAAGTGGCATATTACGTAACGGTAATATCAACCGTTCTTTGTTTTTAGTCCAACTCGAGTGATAGGCTGTGCCTCGTGCATTTGTACCATGTTCCCATACGTAACTCATGAAGTTTATTTATTTATCTAGAATCATGCAACCATGACTCCACCCTTCAGTATTCTGTGTCAGTCAAACCGCACAACATTTAATAAGTACTACCACCTTAGCGAGTAATTTTCTATTTAAACCCGCAAACAAAGTGAGAGAGGTGAAAAGTTTCCTTTTTTCATCTTGTATGGGTCAGTGTTTGTGTTTGTTTATGTATATAACTGTATATGTGTCTTATTACTCAAAAACTACAATCAGGTGAGTTGACCTGGATGTAAAAAATACTATAACTGCTGACAGCTGACTCAGCACTTTCGCGCCCCCTCCCCCCCACATCGAAGGAGATGATCTGACGCCGAGAGGCGTTCTAGCTATATGGTAGTTCTAGCCTCGCTGTGCCAAACGATCAACCATAATCTCACAAACAAGCGTCTCACGGCCACTACCCAATCCCCTTAATTAAAGGTTGCTGTAGAAGCTTAACTCACTTTGCAACTCTACATCACCCAACCTTTCGACATTTTGTTTTTGTGTGTAGCATTAATCATTTATCACGTGTGTTCGACCAGCAATTATATTGTGCTAGGTTAAGTATTCCATATCAAGTTGTATTATGTGTATGACTACTTTACTTTAGGCTTTTTCATGTTGCAGGTGCGTTGGGTTATAACAGCTCTGATGGGCGCGTGTGTTTTATTAGTTTTATCTATAGCACTAATGCATAGTAAGGAATATTACATGTAGCAATTGTTCCTAAATCTGCTATGTTATTGAAAGCACTTAAGGCTGGGGCCCCACAGAAAGCAATAGGCGGCGATGCAATGCGATTTTTACGGAAGTCATGTCGCAGCGATGTACGAGTGTCATGAGGACCATTGAGGAACCCAGGTTGCGGCGGTGGCGAGGGCAGACTGCTGTGCTCTCCGTTACATTCTGTCGTGCATCAAATTAAACTCCTAACAGCCAAGGCTTCTAAGCCACCGTAATCCATGCTATGCCTCGACTACCTTAACGTCTCCAAGCTCCCTAGAGCTGCAGTACTTAATTGTGCTTGCTCGATGTTCTCTGTGCCTCACATTACTTTTTTTTTTCTTCTTCTCCTTTTCTCCCCCAGAAGTCTCCATGCTTCTGAACTAATGGCGATAGCTCATTGGAGGCCGGAGCGTAAGTCCCGGCCAATCTCTGGGGATGGGTCTGTTGGTCGGTCTACTGCCAGCTATCGAATCTATTCTAAATTTGTCGTGTTGCAAGTCGCTTGTTTCGCCGGTGGGGCCGCGGCCAAAGGACACTGGCGATATCGGTTAGTCAAGTAAGCCATGGGTCTTGAATTTGTGTTAGCTTGTCATACGTAGACGAGCAACATCTCCATATGACCTTCATTTTCTTGATCAGCGTGGAACATCTACTAAAATGATGGGTGCGTGAATTTTCTGAACGACTCGAGAATGGTTCAAACAGCGTAAGAAATCATGTTGTAAGGTTTCTTCAGTTCATAAATGTACTGCTTTTCGTTATCAAAACGCCCCAGCTACTTAGGCTGGGGATTTCAGTTTTGGGCTTACACATGAGAGCCTGGAAACTACTGATGTAAGCATTGTTTATTTCATTTATTAGATTGTACACTGACGCAAATGTTTTCAAAGAGAAAAGGTTTTGCAATGTCGAGGCTGCACATGTTTTCACACGAACACTTGGAAGCGAGCGCAGGCAGCTAATTCGTCGCCCTGAAATATATTGAAGCTCGGTAGCTTAGACGCGGTAACAGAACGATATGCGAGCTGCACATCCTCGCATCACTTTGTTCGTGCCAGTGTATAGTGTGGCCCTTGCTTAAATTAGAGTCCCTGGTACCCTTTAAATGTGAGGATTATGGGCGTTAGACTCACATTCTCACAAACATTTTTTGGGGAATAAATTTATCTGACGCGCTCAAGCGGTTGTGTAGTTCTTCATTATTAATAATAGCTATGTTCCCAGTTTTACAATTGGTTGCATAGCTACGAAGAGCTGAGTTTTACGAAAAAAGTTAATAGAACCGTAATAATTTCAACGATATGCCGAATTCTGTACTGGCGTACATCGACAAAAAAATTAACCTATAGCATTAGCTTCCTCAGCTATAATTTATTTCGTTTTGCTTACGATGAGTCTTTAATTGAAAAGTTTAGATTATGAACGAATAATAACAATTTCTTTGTACGATTGGGGACAAGAAATTGATTTTCTGAAATCCTGTAAAGTTCAGATACCGAAATTTCGAGTTATTTTGCTGCCTAGGATTCGTTTCTTAGACAGCCATAGTTTTTCACTGTGCAACATTGTCTTTGGTCTTCTAACAGTCGGGCTTTGGTTTGTCATGCAGAATTTTAAACAAAGAGAAAGCGTTTCTTAGAAATTTCCACCTCGATTCTGCTCCACGTATCGCCCCTTTCAACTGATCGAAACAAAGACTAAGAAACGTTCTATCAGAGCGCCTTTAGAACTTTCTGTTTTCGGCATCAAACTAATTGGCGAACTTTTTCTTCGCCAAAGCCGTGTGTTTTGTTCCGTTCGAGACACATTTCTGGAGCTTGAGTTACCCACTTGGTAGCGTGGGGGCTGAGAGATGCAGACAAGAAAATGCTCCTTAAGCTCATTAATCCACCTAGATATATGTTCCAGTGATGCTTTGCTTATTGTACGGTGAATGCAGAGTATAAAATGATAACCTAAATATAAATGTATATCCGTGTAAGTGAGGAGTCGCTGGGAAGTACTAAGCCTTAAAAAGATATTCGTGAGATAATCAAATAATAAATTGCGCTCGAAGTCTGCAACTTTATATGCCTAACTATTTGCTTATGTATCTAAAACTTTATGTTATATTTTGGCAGGTTCGTGAAATGAAGCAATTGACTTTCAATTTTGAAAAACCGTACACCAATATCAGGTTGCTCAAAACTTGTTACTCACCCCTCATAAATGCAGTATTTATTGCTTATATTAAATTATAAATAAGAAGATAACAGCAATAATACTAAAAAGACACGGGAAAGTTTCAATGCAATAATGGGACGCGTATCTTCTAAACAAAGGGTGTTTTTTAAAGATGAACAGGGCGCCCAACTAAGTGCAAAGAATGTTGTGAATGCTATTCATGCTTATTTTACCCAAATTGCTCCGTCTTTAGCTCGTAGTCTTCCTAATCACTACGGCGATGTTCTGGAGGGTATTCGTGAAATAGATGCTTGGTGCCATATGTATCCCACGAATTCCGCTGAAATCTCTTCAATTGAAGCGAAATTTTGCTGTACGATGTACCATCATCGAGAGATTGATCCCTCGCTCATCTATAAATTTTTTCCGACTATTTTTAACTCGTTCATGAAAAAAGGTATTTATCCTGACATTTAAAATGTGCCCATGTTGTACCCATTTTGAAATCTGGAAACGATACACTTTTTGAAAACTATAGAACCATATCCACTTTATCTGTTTATAACAAAATTTGTGAAAATTTCATTTTTACTCGTCTTGTTGCTCAATTCTCATCATGTAAAATTAGTTGTTCATCCCAGTTTGCTTTTAAGAAGGGCAGAAGCACGTCATCCGCGGCTTTATCCACTGTTTATGACTTTCTGTAAACCTTCCATTAGATAAAGTATGGCATCTGTCTTTTTCTTGACTTGAGGAAAGCTTTTGACTGCATTAGTGCTGAACTACTACCTGCGAAGCTTAGAGTTTATGGTGTCAGAAACAATGCTCTGTAGTTACAGCATTCCTACCTTTCCAATCGTTACCAGTATGTGACCTATGATGATGTCTCCGCGTCGAAAAAGATGATGTTATTAAGGTACCACAAGGATCAACTCTAGGCCCTTTCCTTTTAATGCTTTTACTAATGATATTGCTTCTATTCCTGGTTTTAATTGTGTTTTATTTGTAGATGACGCTGCATTTTATGTATCTGACAATAGTTTTGATCTCGCGGTTGAAAAAATTAGGTAGTTCATTTCGCGGTTGTCGTCTTGGTTGCTGTTAAATAAACTGATTCCACATGAAAATAAAACGAAATTAATGCTTATATAACGACCAAAGATACTCCTCAGTTACCTGATATTTTCTTAAGCAATCTCAAATTAGATTGGGTTATGTAAATAAAACATCTTGGTATGATATTAGCTTCTAGATTGTCATTCTGCAGACACATAAGCTAATGTTTGTGTAAAAGTGAGTAGAGCGTTAAGTATGTTTCGCTTTGCATCCAAAAAGATTTCGTTAACTTCATTGGTCGATATAAATATTATGCTTCAGTGTATCCCCATTTGATTTATTGCGTAGAAATATGGGAGGCGTACCTCAATTTTCTAAGAATTGTGTTGCCGTGTTAATGAACAAAATTCTTGGTGCAATATTGAAAGTTCAAACAGTAAACTATGTACCTGTCATCAATCACACGGAAATGTACAAAGCCTTGGAATTGCTGCAATTTCAAGATATACATAGATATTTTTACTCAGTCTAGCCCATAAGTTTATATGCAATGACAAATTTTCATATGATGAATACCTCTTACCTTTGGTACCTCATCACGAATATGCAATGCGAAGGATGCAATTTAGCCTGTCATCGATTCGTCTCAACGTAGAAAAACAGGGGACCATATTTCAATTGGTAAAACAAATTAATGAAGCTGATGTTGAGTTGCTGCGTCCAATGACGAACCATTGTTTTAAGAAAGCCTGTAAGGCGAAAGTTTTGAACTATCGTCGATGTGTTTACTCTTTGTATTAGGTGATGAGGTTAGTTGAGTTTGCCTGTGCTGTGATGTGGGGAGCGACACACCCAGGGGGGTTGGTCTTTGGCTGGGCATCCGGGGCGCCCGCCATTCATGCCCGCTGTGCTTCCTTCTATCCTCATGCTCCAAGTGATAATGCTTCGTTCAGTTTTTCCTCCGGTTAAATAAAGCATTATAATAATAATAATAATAATAATAATAATAGTATTTATAATAATAANGGGGGGTTGGTCTTTGGCTGGGCTTCCGGGGCGCCCGCCATTCATGCCCGCTGTGCTTCCTTCTATCCTCATGCTCCAAGTGATAATGCTTCGTTCAGTTTTTCCTCCGGTTAAATAAAGCATTATAATAATAATAATAATAATAGTATTTATAATAATAATCTGTTCTCCCTCTTCTTTCAGGATTTGCTGTTTCATGAGCGTTGACTCGTGCGTGGGTTCCGTGTTTCTCTTGGCGTTTTCCGTGCCCGCTCTGTATTCCTCTCCTTGGATCGTGATGTGCTTTGTGGGTGGAGGGGCTTAGACTGGGAGTGTAATAATAACAATTGCATTAGCTGTCCTGTTAACCATCCTGAAAAATTACGATCGGGGTCTAAGTGTATGCGTATTGGTAAGCTTCGAACCTTTACAAGTTGTTTGTATTGTGCTTCAATTTCTTGATTGATTTCCAGCGGAATCAAATGTTTGTGGTTCTATTTTTTGGTCCAAAGAAGCAATATAGCTCAAGTGACCATTTGTCAATGTGCATTTTACTCGTGTTACGGCTAGGGTTCTTTTGTATTGATATTGTTAAATAAATTTCTACGGAGTTTCTATGGAGTCCTTTACTTGATAGCTTGTAGTTATTCTATGAAAGCACAATGGCGGACGGACGAGACCCTCGTTTGAATAATGCCAGGTGTTGACGTGACAAGAAATGATATACAGTATTTATATTTCTGCAGCTGTTAACACTATTGCATGTTTTTGTCTGATATTTCGTACCAGATTTTGCCGCATATGTAGATTGAAAGGAGAGGATCATTAAACTTTTAATTTTAGTTATAAAACTTAAAATTATTTAATTAGAAGTCTTTTCTGGATAGACAATTTGAAGCAAACTTAGTATGCATTTTGGATGGGGGGGGGGGGGTTAGGAGATATGGTCCCACTAGCTAAATCTTTGGGTAGATATCGTAGGGATTATATTCTTCACTGCCAGCTCTTTCCAAGAACCATTTTTAGAGTATTTGAAATGCACCAAATAATACATTGATCTTATATAGTTAAATAAATAAATAACATAATAATTGCGCGATAGCATCGAAATTCAAATCAGAACCTATAGCTTTGTGAAAGGCATATCGGCAAACAGCTTGTCAACCTTGTTGATCCTAACGCCTGCGCTGCCCAAATAGGGGAAATGATTACCACCATCATCTCATTTTTGTTGCCCTATTAAACCTATCATTAATGCTATTACCATACACTGCTTACAACATCAAGGAAGCAACAAGTACCGGCACGGAACCACTGTGCAACCACCACCGTCACCACTGCTCTTATCACAACTACTGATGTTGCCGCAAGCACAATCGTCAGCACCACAACCACTGACACAGCATCATCATTACTGCCAGTACCACAATCACTGACGCCAGAACCAGCAATAAATCATCATTACTTCAACAGCAGCCGCTACAACACCACCACCATCAATACCACAGTTAAAACTCCAAGGACAACTAAAACATCAACTAACACTAGGTACCGTAGTCCCTACCACAAAGCAACAGCAACCATCACAATATAAAATAAACGTCACCATTATTACTACGGTAATTACCGCAGCAATCACTCTCACGATAATAACCCTCCCATCAGAACAACAGCATCCACCATCAGTGTTACAGAAACAACTGCCAGGCATCATTACCACGACAACAGCAACCGCCGCCATCATTACCGCCACCATCACTAATGCAAAAATGACGGAAATATTATTACTCGAGTAACAGCCGCCATCATGGCTACTGTAATAACAATAAACGCCATCATTACCACAATAACAACTCCCACCGTTATCGTTATAAAAACAGCTATTACTACAATGACGACAACCGCCACCATCACTACCGCAAGAACAACAACAACCGCCATCATCACTACAACAAAAACAGCCGTCATTTTTGCTATTACAACAATAGCAACCGCCCCATCACCACAACAACAAGAAACGCCACCATCATCACCACAGTAACAACCGCCACCATATTACCACCACCAACATCTACCAACCACCACCACTACCTCAGTAACAACCATCACCACTATCAAGCGCACCATCATGACGGGAGCGGCCGCACCGGCGGAGGACCGAGGTTCGTTTTTCACGCAGTCACACACATCATTAGTCTAGCAGTTTAATGAGTTGCTGTGCAGCATTACTGTACTTGGCTCTCATAAAGCTGATGAACTTGTTCTTTGCTTTGAAGCTTTGGGGCGTCGTGGCCAAACATGCACATGGGTTGGTTAGACGGACGGACGGACGGATGGACAGGCAGCCAGGCACCTCTGAGCGTAATGGTGTGTAAAGACGAACGCAGGTTGTTCCTCAGGTCATGCCATTATTAATTGAAAGCCACAGAGCTTTGACAACGTCGGCATCACGGACTCGGTGGTGCGCTGTAATTCTTGTCTCTTCTTCGGAAAGGAACCTCCTAATAAGGGCGACGCAAATAATAGAGCGGTGATGATGAGCGGCGAGATCGTACTTGAAATGCTGTAATTAACTCAAGTGCCGCCGCTACGAACGCTTGCCTAAAAATACCTCCTCACTCTGGGCAACGGATCAATGCGTTCCTGCTGAACAGAGGGGACGGCGCAGGAAATTATGGCAATGTCACTGCCGAGTTATCGTAGCACACGGGTTGTTATGTGCGTGTAGGACGGCCATGGCGGATTACAACACGGATCGTCATGTATTACTGGACATGGGTATATCGGTAGGACGGCCATGGTGGATTACAACACGGATCATCATGTATTACTGGACTTGGGGATATCGGTAGGACGGCCATGGTGGATTACAACACGGATCGTCATGTATTACTGGACATGGGGATATCGATAGGACGGCAATGGTGGATTACAACACGGATCGTCATGTATTACTGGACATGGGGATATCGGTAGGACGGCCATGGTGGATTACAACACGGATCGTCATGTATTACTGGACATGGGGATATCGGTAGGACGGCCATGGTGGATTACAACCCGGATCGTCATGTATTACTGGACATGGGGATATCGGCAGGACGGCCATGGTGGATTACAACCCGGATCGTCATGTATTACTGGGCATGGGGATATTGGTAGGACGGCCATGGTGGATTACAACCCGGATCGTCATGTATTACTGAACATGGGGATATCGGTAGGACGGCCATGGTGGATTACAAAACGGATCGTCTTGTATTACTGAACATGGGGATATCGGTAAGACGGCCATTATGGATTACAACACGGGTCGTCATGTATTACTGAACATGGGGATATCGGTAAGACGGCCATGGTGGATTACAACACGGATCGTCATGTATTGCTGAACATGGGGATATCGGTAAGACGGCCATGGTGGATTACAACACGGATCGTCATGTATTACTGAACATGGGGATATCGGTAGGACGGCCATGGTGAATTACAACACCGAACGTCATGTATTACTGAACATGGGGATATCGGTAGGACGGCCATGGTGGATGACAACACGGATCGTCGTGTAATGCTAGACATGGGGATGTGGGTAAGACGGCTATGGTGGATTACAACACGGATCGTCATGTATTACTGGACATGGGGATATGGGTAGGACGCCCATGGTGGATTACAACACGGATCGTCATGTATTACTGAACATTGGGATATCGGTAGGACGGCCATGGTGGATAACAACACGGATCGTCATATATTACTGAGCATGGGGATATCGGTAGGACGGCCATGGTGGATTAATAATAATAATGAAATCAAAAAACCGTCACGTTACAACTAATTAAATGAATGTTTATTAATATAATCTACAAGCGCCAAATAACGTTTGCCATTCAACTATTTCGATTTCAAGCCCGTTAATGGTTTGAAACTATTCGGGCATAAAAGGTACATTTAATTACATGGGGTCAATAATACTATTGCACTTTAATTACTGTTTCTCGATGCGCCCCCACATCTCACGCTGCTGCAGCTAAAAACAATCGCATTTTTTTCATAAACAGTAGAAACACCGCGGTTTCTCTTATTTCTATAGGCAGATGATTCCATATTTTGATTGATTGTGAATAAAAAGAGCTAAAGCATTTTGTTTTCGTAATAAGTGGCGCATTTAGCAACTGTGTTTCCTTTGAGAGAGTGCTATATTCATGCTTAATCTGCAATGCTGCAAACTTCTCCAGAAACATCTGACTGCGTGCAATACATAGTATTCATAAAACTTAATACACACAGAAAACGCATAAATCTGTTCTAGAGTTAATAACCTGTTCTCAGTATACACGAGTGGCAGAGAAACCGAACCTGCAGTACCAGCCAACAGCTTGACACACCGATCCTGTAACCTCCCCAGAGCTGCAAGTTCCGACCTGCAGGTAGCTCCCCACATAGTTGCACCATACATTAGGTGAGGGTACTCCAGCGACAGATACAATTTTCTCAGGACATAACTAGGGACATATCGCGACAGTCTGTACATTATTCAACACGATCGGGCAAGTTTATTACGTACACATTTCATATGCTGCGAGAGGTTCAATTTGTCGGCCACCATAATTCCTAGGACTTTAGTACAGCTCACTTTCTCTATAGGTATTTCCCGGATGTACAGAATCCGATCACTGGATTTACTTAGGTTGGTAATAAGCGCGTAAGCGGTCTTAGTTAGGTTCAGTGAGAGCCTATTGGCGCACAACCACTGGTCTACCAACACAAGTTCCCCATTAGCTCGGTCTACGGCTCTATGGACGCTGGTGTCTGACAGAAACACGGTGGTATCGTCAGCAAAGTGTACAAACTGGAACTGGTTTGAGCACTTGCACATATCATTTATATATATTACAAAGAGCAAAGGACCCAATATGGAGCCCTGGGGAACGCCTATTTTAATGGGTCTTAGAGATGACTGTGCACCCGACACGTCTGCAAACTGTTGTCTGTTAGTTAGGTAGGGCTTAAGCCATGACAAACTATTTCCCCGAACTCCAAGAAAGTCTAATTTATTTATAAGAATCTTGTGGTTAACAGTATCGAAACTTTAGAGAAATCAAGAAAGATTGAAAGTAGAACCTGTTTTGCATTTAAGACATCATATGCGTGATCACAGAAACGGAGAACTGCATCGCTGGTGGAGCTGTTCGGTCGAAAGCCAAACTGATTCGGTGTGAGAATGTTGAACGTAGAAAAGAAGTTTTTTTTCTTCAAATCAGTGTGTACACACTTTCAAAATAACAGTTGATGGCAGCCCACCTCGTCAAATCCGAAAACATATCAGCAATGTTACAACAAGCCAGTACGTTGCTACCCAGGAAATGACTTGGAGTATCTTTTGATAATTTGCTTGGCTCGGCTGATTTTCGTTTTTTTCCTTAGCTCGATTGGGCTCATATTCCATACCTTGATGGCTTTGCTGAGAAACCAATCTCCTCGGGTGGACGACTGATAGGGAGATCTTACTTGGTGGTTGGCATTAGCTCTAGTTGTAGCATGAGGTTCTTGAACTGCTGCACCACTTATGATAGGTAGTCCATGGTTTAAGGAACACCACAACTCTAATAATGTAGCCTCAATTGCGATGTGATTCAGTGATGGGAGTCCACTCCTGGCTCTAATGGTCTCATTGGAGATTTTATCTTTAACTTTCGCACCTGTGACCAATCATCCAGCTTCGTTGAGCAGCACCTGTATTCGCTGCATATTGGAAGCAACTGGATCATCTCTCTTCAATTTCAGGGTCGAATATGTGGTAAGACCGTATCTTATTTTAGAGACAATGAGGCTATGCGCTATGGGAAGCATCTTACTCCTAGGGATCCAAGTGAGTAATCTCCTCATTAGTCCAAGTCGCCTACCCAGTTCACTCCTCCTCAGTTATTTAGGCGTATATACATTATGCGTTCCAATATCTTGCTCAGGAAAGGTAGTGTTGAAATTGGTCTGTAATTCTTGAATAACTGCCTATCACCCCCTTCATAATTGGAACAACTCGTGCAATTTTCAAACAATTTAGGAATTGACCTTGAGTAAAAGAAAAATTAATTAAATCAGAAATGAAGGGAGACAGATTCCCAGCAAATTGTTTAAAAAAGAAAGATGGAACGGAGTTAACGTCACAATTTTTACCAGGGAAAGACTGAATAATTTGGCATACTTCTCTAGCGTCTGTGCTGAAACAAACAAATGAATTCTCCTGCCTAGTTAGGTAATCTAGAGGATTTTTGTTAGAAGGACGAGTTTCTGCGTCCAAGTCTTGTGCAATTGATGTAAAATAAGAATTGAATACCTCAAAGGAATCAGACGCAGTAAAGTATGATTACAACACAGATTGTCATGTATTACTGGACAGCGTTAATGGGTAGGACGGCCATAGTGGATTATCACACGGACTATCATGTATTACTGGACATGGGTAGTGGGTCGGACGGCAATGTTGGGCTACCACACCGATCGTCATATATTACTTGATGCGAGATTGTGTGTACAGAACGGCCATAGTGAATTACAACACGGATCGTCATGTAGGACGGCCATGTTGGGATACAACGCATACTGTTATGTATGATTTAATAGACTCGGGGTTGTGTTTACAGGACGATCATGTTGGCATACAATACTGATCGTAACGTATTACTGCACACGGGGATACACGTAGGACCACCATTCTGGGATATAACATGGGTTGTCACGTGTAACCCTGGAACGCGTTGTGTTGTGAGTAGGTCGACAACGCTGGCGTATAATTCACAATTCATATTATACTATTATGTTACAGGAGCGAAACATGGAGAAGAGAACAACTTGGACACACACACACACACACAAAATCGATTTGAATAAATAAAATAAAACAGCAAGAACATTTTTCTTTGCAGCAGTAAGAGAAAAATGTAATAACATAATTGCATGCAGCTCTAAAGTTATAACAGACCCACTTTCTTTCCGCTCACTTGATTAGCAGCAGCAACTAAAATATCTTTTAATATGACATAGTAAATATGTATTGTTCACCGATGCGAAGAATCATATTGTTCTTTTATCATCATTATAATATCTTAAAACTAAGCTTCCAAAGCCAGCTAATTAGTCTGCCAAAAAAATGCTTCGGCTGTGAAGGAAGTGAAGGAAGAGCAAACATTGCTATTGTTGTGCTGCGACAGTTGATATTGCGCCAAACTAAATTTTTTTACTCAGTGAATAAGCGATCCCTGCCAAAGATGTTATAACAATGGCTGAATTGAGCACAAAAGTATACATAGGCTTTCATCAGCTGAGGCAAACATCGCACCGGCGCATAATTTCTGCCTTGTATTTCCTACTGCCTTTCATGCCACGAATCCGAACGAGTTTGCATCTCATTTGCAACTTCCTTGAAAAAGTGCAGAACCGAATTGAATTCCCTTCTAAGAACCACAGGCTGTGTACGGCTTCAAAGCGTCCCGGACAAATCAATTTGCAGATCCGAGCAACTCAATAATTAATGAAATAGAGGAATTGAAACGGTGCGGTCGCCACAATACATCCCAGAGAGACAATAAGTGCGGGACAGACACCTGTCTTCCTTATTATTCAGAGCGAGTAACTAATGGCAAGAACTAGAGGCAGGAGCCGTGTATGGTGGCGTGCTTCCCAGAGACAAATGAAGTCCCAGCTACCCTTTGCGTACACGGCTTCCATTGTTCTGTTGTTATGCGCATCGAAAGATCAGGGCGAGTCTTTGTTCTTGAACAAACTCGCCCCAAAGGGTGTGTGTGTGAAACGCAAATAACTTTACTACAGCGCTGTGTGGTTTAATAAGGCAGGTTAGCAAAAGCAAAGTGCATACGTTCGCATTAAGTGTTGATGGATGTTTGGTTTTAGGAACACTTTAACGCTTCTCTTACTGAAACTGAATTTTTGTGGATTTTCTAAGTCAATTCGCACCTGCAGAAGGATTTTTGGTCGGTCGTAACAATAATTACAGCTGCATACACAAACGCTCGAAACAAAATATGTTCTCAAACATGTGAACTGTCTTCTGTCTTTTAGAAAAGTCAATACCTTACTTCCAATCGAGTTAAAAGCCTGGCGCTAAATTAATTTTCATTAATTGAGCTATAATGAGATGTGAACCTCACTACTTTTCTAAAGCGTAATTTTCAGCACGGATTAGTGTTTCTTGACTTTATGCTATAGCTATTTTGCTTCTGTTTCTTTCTTGATCTACTTTACATAATTGTCCTCATTCTTAATGTCTATTTTTCTTGTACTTCATTTTCTATTCTTAGCTATCATTTCCATTTTTTCACTTATACGGCTCATTTTCTCTCTATGCTTCCAGACTTTCATCGACTCTAAGTTACCCTTTGTTTTTCTCTTGTGCCTATATTCTATTTATGTTCTCTACTACTTACTGTCTTGAGTTTATTATCCTTTTTTCTTTACAGTCATTCTCCCTTTTTCTCTTCATCGTTTACACTGCCACATCTTGGTTTTCTCCGTTTCCACTGCCTGCTGTTCTTTGCTATGCATTCAACTTACTACCTTGCTTTCTACACAAAGCTTATTCAGCTTTCACGAATACCGTCCCGTCGTCGATGCTAATGTACACTTTACCTAACATGTCCTATACCTTCTCCCCTGCTGCTCCTCCCTCTCCCCCTCTGCACTCCATCCTATCTATTACACTCTTCAAAAGAAAGGCAAAAAGTCTGGTACGGCTACACCCTAAAAGCTCTGCTAAGTAAACCCATAAGAAATGAATGATTGCACCACCGACCCGCATCGGAAATCTTTACTCAAACAGTGATACCTGCTGATAGCAGTCCACTCTTAGAGATGACTTGTTTGCTTTTTCTTCCTTCTCGCTCTTTTTCCGTCACCGGCAAAAGCCTCTATGAAGAATTATGCATCGGATTCTAGTGCACAAAATGGGTAGATTCGGGGCTATAGGTATAGGTTTTTTTTTAGTAATGTAACAGTCGCAATTTCAGCGACAGAAGGTCAACACACGAACGTTCTAAAGCGCAAAACATATAGGTGTGGCACCATACAGAATTTTTTTTTAAATGCAATAGTCTCAATTTCAATGACAAGAGGTAAGCACCCTAATGGCATCTCATCGTCCATACGTTTATTTGGACATTCTGATACCTTGGCAACAGCGATAACGTAGAATATTTCGCTGGAAAACTTTTAGTGATTCTTATGAATTCTGCTACACCTGTTCGATTAGTCCTCTTGCTCTGGGGTCGCATTTCCGTACGGTAGGGCGATCGAGGAGGAGCTTGCATTCTTCATTTATTTCTAAAAGAAGAACTACGTTTTAATTTATTGCAGAATAATTAGAGTCCATATACTCCATCCAGACACGTCCAGTTTGCTAGGGCATTCACCATCTCCCTATAGTAGAGCCCAACCTCCTCACGTCGCTGCTCGCATGCAGCTAACTACCACGGACAGACAGTTGCGGACACGCGGATTCACGAAAAAGACTCCACGTTGTTCCTAATACCAATAACTACTACTTACATAACAACTGGCCTGAAATAGTATTGTGCGGGAAAGTCGCAATAATGCAACATAACAATTGAGACAGGACTTTGTTATAAAAAACACATTCTGCACTTCTGTGTATCCGATGGGCTGAATAACCAACAGAAACTGCACATCACAGGTGAACTTAAACTCTTGCTTCTAAATATATAATCTGCATATCTACAGCACGCTGAAGCGAAGTGAAAGTTGTGCTGCATTAGCGAAAGTGTGGAACTCTACTTGTGTGTCCGCCAGGCGTCCTAAGAGCAAAGTCTGTTCGGGGTTCAGTGCTTCTCAGACCCTTCGGGGGAAACTTATGCTATGCTGCGGCCTGTGTGTTACCGGAAGGACTCAGGGTTTGTATTCGTTTTAGACAGATTACAAGCATACTCGATTGGCCCTGTTTGAGCTAGGGAACTTCAATCGTTGGTGTTGAAGACTGAATTTTCAGCTTTGTCAATTCAATCTTTGCAATTGACGCCATAAGCTCTGTCCAGAAAGACGAGTCGAACGCTCAAGACTGAAGTTCCGATAATGTTAAAGTCATTTGGGGTAGACTATCTGGCTCAAAGTTGACCAATTGCACGCCACGAAGGGTTTAAATTAACGGCCGGAACGGCAGTACTAAATGAAAGAGGCGACTCCTTGCACTGCAGTCACATGTTTTTCGCTGGAGGCCGCAGACCTCCGAAAATTGTCTGAGTTGAAGGTGGTCGCAATAATCTGGGTTGCAAGTGGTCGTGTCTAGGCTACAAGTGGCCGAAATTATCTAAGCTGCAAGTGGTCGCAAGTGACTAGGCTGCAGGTGGCTGCAAGTGCCTAGGCTGCAGGTTACCGCAAGTATCTAGGCTGCAGGTGGCTGCAAGTGTCTAGGCTGCAAATGCATGTAAGTGTCTAGGCTGCAGGTGGCCGCAAGTATCTAGGCTGCAAATGGCCGCAATTGTCTGGGCTGAAAGTGGTCAGAATTGTCAAGGCTGCAAGTGGCCACAATTGTTTAGGCTGCAAGTGGCCACAATTGTTTGGGCTGCAAGTGGCCGCAATTGTCTCAGCCTGAAGCGGTCGGAATTGTCTGGGCCGAGAGTGTCTGGGCCTGGAATTACCGCTAGTATGTATCTGGACCGGGACACTTGTATGCCACTCAGCCAGGCGAGTAACTCGGGCCCAGTGAGCTCACGGACATCGCTGTACACCGATCGATTCGTCCCCTCAGCCACTGATGGTTTCCGGGTTTGTTTGATAGCGCAAATACACAGCCGCGTGCAACTCCAACTTCCGTAGGCTAGCGTGCAGTTTAATGTAATAATGCATAAGAAAAGTATTGCTCTTACCAAAGTTTATGAAACTATTGTACTTCCGCGTAGCCTAGAAAACGTTGGGTTCCTCTTGAGTGAGTGAATATACATACATATGTATGCTGCATCGGATGTTTTATGTAATACAATTTATGCAACGATACACACAGTTAAAAATTGGTGCAGTTTCTAAATCGACGTCTAGCAGTAATTACGTACACGGGTGACAAAGAGCCCATTAGATGCAGTGCATGCAGTGCCAAGTAGCCACGGGTGGAATAACGCATCTGAGGTCCACACTGCAAGTGGCAGATGAAGCAACTGCAAGTGGCTGTGAGCAAATTGGGGATAACTCGCTAATAGATCTTACCTGCTGATTACGAACAGCAGAATCACTGCTGCACAAGACGGGCGGCGTGCATAACGTCACCTGGATCTCGTCCAAAGAATCTCCAAGGTAGGTATTGAAGGCATAGAGGCTGGTGGTAGTGGCACTGTCGTTGCCAAATGTGCTATAGGTGCCAGATGTACCGTAGTTTCTAAATGCGCCGTAGTTTTGAATAATTAAGAAATTAACATTCGACTCTAAAACGACTTTTATTTCATCTAAAAGATGACTTATGTGCAACTAGTGCGGCATTAGTTTCGCTCTAAAACGGAGCCTAATTTTCAACAGGGTAGTAATTGATGCAGAAGAGTAAACTGAAAAAAAAAGTCCATCGGTCTCGGATTTCACTCTGCATAAATCAAACGAACATTTGTTAATATGAGATTCACTAACTAATAATCACTGTACAGCTTGCCTTACTTTAGGGCAAATAAGAAGCAGAGTCCTCGCAGAAACACTCAACCCGCAGTGCATCACAAGGTTACGCGACAACACTGGCTTGTACTGCGCCCTCAGCCCCGAACAGACAGGGCCTCTGTGACGAGACAGACGTGAGGACACACAACCTATACGTACTCTCGCCACCGCAGCACTCGCTTCGCCTGCTGTGAATTACCGTACTAGCAACAGCGTAACTGCCTGCATTTTACAGATTTCCTCTATTCGGGAATTAGCTGCGTGAGACAAGGTCGAAACTATTATAATACGCAACTCTCAACTGATAAATAATAGCTATAGGTTATCTTTGGGAACTTTTCTCGATAACTCAGCGTAGTGGGATCTTATTAATACTGATGGTGACTCTTTGTGCAACGGCACGTTCGATGAGGCACAGAAATTGAGCCTTCGAGGCTGAACAGACAGGTGCGATGGCTTAGTCCCGTTGAACTAAATTTCAGATATTGATCCTCAACTGGTGACTCTTAAGAATTCCAGAAACTGAATGTTGCTCCGTGAAATGAAGTTTTCAACCGCTTCAACGTGATTGCATTGCTTTTACAATTCCCTATTCATTAGCTTATTCCTTGTTAATTCAAAATATTATGATATGGGGTGCAGCCCCAACCCCATTCGTAAATTAAAAGTTGTGCAATATAATATACTAAGGCGAACACTTCGCGCTAAACGAGATCGAAATAATATGCTGTTGATGAATCGTAGGGATATGTACCGCGATTTACTAGTGTTGCAATATCAAGATGAGTATAACTATTCGCTTCTTACGTTTTTCAGTTCACTCATACACAACAATCCTCTTGTCTTTCAACAATATTTCGGATCACTCATACCCCATCAAAACTATGAGATGAGACGCTCCATTCTCAATCCTCTAAATGTGCGTGTTGTTGTAGAGAAACGTTCAACTGTTTTCCAAACAGTATCACTTGTTAATCGAATTCCAACACGCCTATTAAATCCTATATCTAATGACGCCTTTAGAAAGCGGTATAAAGATTATATTATGCAATTGCATTAGTCTAATTACTACTTGTTACCCAAAAAGTTCCATAACTTTTCTATGGGTTATGCAGATATATTACGGTACGTATTTTGAACTCAGAAAGTTTTCTTTATTGTAATGTTTATCTGTGTGTAATAAACCTATCAAAGTGGCGAAGCCAAAGCTCCTGTTAAAAGTTTCAGACAAATCAAGCCAAGTAGTCTTGACTTAGCTCAACTTTGACACTCCCCCTAATCGAAGGCGCTATAATATAGATTGCGGCCAGGAAGAACAGCTCGCATCATTGAGAATTTGTCTTTGCCAATCAGAGCTGAAATGAAAAGGCACAAAGAAACTATCCTGCGTCAGCTAAATATCAATCCGTAAGTTAGACAAGGATTCATCAATTTTTTTTTAGATTTACGGTGCGTTCCATTGGGCATCGAATTTTAATTTTCGAGCAGTGACTTGTTCGAAACTACGGCCAAAAACTTTGGCTCGTCGAGTCGAATCGTGTTGTGTTAGAAGCAACCCTGTTACGTTAAACCGGCTGAATACTCTGCTCTACCGACCTAGATCAAGTTTTTGGAAGTCTCACTGTTAATTGATCAAGAGTCAACGCCGAACGTCAATTCTAGGGGTCGAAAGTAGAGTTCCTGTCTTAAGTTTAGGACTAGTCAAACCTCAGAGGTTTAATATCGGCGCCCAGTCGCATACGCCGATAGTAAATATACACTACGTCCAAGAGACGAAAACTTTGAGTAAATCAAAGTGCAAATCAGTTCCAGGTTGACACGCAACGTTAAGAAAAATCTTGTTTCTGGGATCAAAGAATTAGGAGTCAGGACGCCAGATGGCAGCTAGCACGATATCTAGTTTCAATTTGGACAAAGAATCACGTGGATTACCCAGGAGGAATGAGTCCAATCGTCTATCGAAGAAAGTTCCGTGGAGAGTTAGGTGGTGGAGCACACCGACCTAATCTTATAAGCTATTAAGTAGAGTCTAACTTCGGCTAACTTTTAATGGAGTCAATCAAGAGTTTTGCCGCCTATAAATGACCATGTGTTTCTGATGGCCTCAGGAGACTTTGTCAAAATAGACGCACTTTTGATAGCGCTCCGCTACGCATTATTCACGGTCAGTAACGGGCTAAGATACTGATATTTTTTTGGCGTTTTATGTTCTGTAATAAATAATAACAAAGCAAATGCACGAACGTTCTTCACTATTCAGCAACAGCGAGCAATTCACAGATATTAAGGCTCATCTACAAAAAGAGGAAGAAGATGAAAAAAAAAACTGGCTTTTTTGCTGTGAATTGGCGGGCGGTTTGTTGTGTTCGGTAATAATGCAAAGTCGTTTCCCTGCTGAAGTAATTACTGCACCATTAATTGCTTGATGCAAAAACGAGGAAAGAAATCAAAGTGCGCGTTGTGATGCGTAAGTGAGGAACTTAAGTTAGGCGTACAGCAATACCTGCCTTCCAACGTGCAACGATTCAAGCGCGTAAAAAAAGGAGCCACTGCATCATAAGATTTAATGCTGCTTGTTAGGTCTCTGTCATTTAAATGATGACCAATTTTCTTCAGTCCTCAGTAGGATATTAAATTAATGGAGCACACTTGGTTAAAAGGCATTTAAAAGAAATGTAGATTTTTAAATGTTTGTGTCAGTTTTCTGCCTCAATTTAGTATTCCATTTATATGCACCTGCATTCGTTGATTTTTGTTCTCCAAAGTAGTACTACATTCTTCAGTGTTTTAAAGTCGTTTCTGATGAGCAGTTTGAAGACAGAGATTCACCTCACCACCAACTGAATCGCACACTCATATAAATTTACTTACAGAAAGTTTTGGAGACAGTCTTTATATTTACACTACATATCAGCACAGTATTCACTAAGTGTACGTTGAAGTTATTCACATTGCTCAGTTGTTACCTCCACCAAGGAGGTTACGTTTTTGTCGAGTATGTCTCTTTGTCTGTCTATTTGTCTATCACCTTAAGCTAACTCAAAAAGATATGGGCTGATCTTCACGAAAATTGTAGTGATTGTTAGGCTTGCTAAGAGTAGGTAACAGATGCAAAACTTTCGATAGAGATTTGTCAACCGGTTGTGTATTTGTCTGCTTTTTTTTTTTAGGTACATACCATAACTCAAAAAAGTTGTCGACTCGCTCTTTTCAGGAAATTTGCGTGAATTGTTAGGTGTATTATAAAGAGCAAATGGCGCAAGTCTTCGCATAATTTGTTTGTTCGTTTTTTTGTCTGTCTCTGTGCTTGATTTTATATTGCTTAGCAATATGACTCAATAACTTATGAACGAATTTTCATGAAATTTTCATGAAATGTTGGAAATGTTAAAGACTTAAATAGTCAAATTTTTGCGCTGATCGGTTCTTCTGTTTGTGTCATTGACAAATTTTATCAGAATGTTTGTGAGCAACACAAACTCAAAAAGTAATGGCCGAATGGTTATGAAAGTTTCAAGAATAGTTGAAACTGTGAAAAAGCACAAATGACCAAATTTTGGTGGTGTTTGAAACGTGCGTTTGTCGTAGTGTTTGAGAGAACACAACTGAAAAAGTTACGGACGGATCTTGAAGAAAATTACAGCAATTGTTTTTATTCATAAGAGGCACAAATGATCCAATTTGGGTGAAGATTAAAGGGAAATTCTGGTTTCAGGACCAAGTTGATAGTTTCGTTAACATTGCCTTGATTGGCGAAGGTATGCGCTCTCAGAGTGGTCTATTGCTTACTAAAACGGTGGCGAAAAAAAACTGCTAGCATCCGACGTGTTGCAATAGTTTATCCAGTACAATGTTTAACTAACCTAAATACAGTTTATACCTAGCCAGTGTTTAGCCTAACCGGTACAACAATACTCAGTCAAGAAACTCTTGTCAAACAGCTGATTGCACACTATGTTCTCTCCCACAAACATTGGTGGTGAAGCGATTTCTACGATTACGGAAGTGGCAGAAGGTTCTCGTGAGCATAAGATTCAGGCTCAGCTAAGGTATAAAACTGTCCTGAACAAATCTTACATAATTACCATTCATGATACGATTCATGCAAAAAATGTGAATAGCAAAGCAACTATACTACAGCTTTATACATGGCATTCGCTACAAAGCATGAAATGAAAATTCGAAAACCATCATCGCATTATTAAGATGTAGTAAAGACACAGCTGTAGATTTGTTTGTGCCGGCTAGACTAACAGTAACACACTAATATTACTACTATATTACTGCTACATGGCAACATAGACAACTAGCGTGATGCTCACCTTAAGAAGCACATTAAAATCGCCAAAACCTAAAACAAATTCTTTTTCTGTTACTGGATTTATTTCCCACCCTGAATACGAGAACATTACGGTTGCACACCAATATACTTCATCCGACGATTTGGTGCTCTACCACAGCTCGTAACAGCCTTTCGAAAGATATTCAAATCTCAAAACGTCTGCTGTTTTCACTTTAAACTCGAGCTTCTGAGAGCAGGCAACATCTCTGCAAGCTGCAGCAACCATGGTAATTCAATATTTTCTGGACTCATCCCCGTTTTACTCTTGACTAAACTGCCAGATTCGCTAAGGCAATCCTGACTCTGCTCCCTCCAACCGTTTTACAATTCGCAAAGTTTTCCAAGAAAGCAACGTCTCGTTGCGCCTGAGAAGATTTGCTGCATCCCAAGATCACTGGCACTCTTCCATCTTTGGAGCGAATTACAGCCGAAGAAAAATCCCAATTCTATAGCAGATCTATCAAAATTGCCGCCGAAACCTTAGTGCTATGGCAAGATCCGCAGTGAAAGACCGATCCAATTCCAGATCGCTCGAATTTTCTCGCTGCGAACGGTTTAACTTTTCTTCTTTTCAGGGAGAGGAATTCCAGACGGTGTTACATGACATACTGTAGTATACCGCACAACTGCTTGCCAATGGTACACGCAGTTCTTGCTGCCGAGGTATATTGGCTGTTACGTGGCATACTGCAACACGAGTATGATACTTTCAAGTAGTGAGATGCATAATATTATTTTAGGTACGGAGTTGTGGGGATTGTTGTATGATATATTACCCCAAAAGCCGGCATCTCTGATTATGTTCCGATGGCAATACCATCTCTCTATCGGCATCGGAAGCAAAAATTGCCAATTTCCATCGGCGATGACCTACGATAAAATAACCGTCAGCGATGGCCATCGTAGGGCGTCATAATCAGCGATGGACCATCGCATTAACACATTTTAAAAATACAAAGATCTCAAACCACAGACATCGAATAAATGCAGCATCTCTTAGAACCTCGGCCTGTGTGCGATTTTCAAACCAGCAATACTATTCCTAGCTGATAAAGGGTGCGAAATGTAAGGCCCAGGTTATTAATTGAAATTGTTAGATCTAGGAAATGCATTAAAGAAACTTTGAAAGCCGCTTTTTGTTTAATGTTACCAAAAATATGAACGTTTCGTCTCATAACGCTGTTTTTCTGTAGTTTTAGCCTTATTTCTTCTGCATCGGAAGTATAACCGATGACGATGCCCATCGTATGCCATCGCCGATGGCATGTACAGTCATTTCATCGGACCATTTCTTCCTCATAACACCATCGACGATGGAGAATATGGCCATCGCCGGTTGTTTGATACGATTTCCTTTGAACCACTGGACCATCGCTATCGCCGATGGATTTCTGCGATGTTCCGTCGCAACATCGTATAATCGGCAATGGCCATCGTGCCAGGCTCTGATTACCACACAGAGGCAGTGACGAAATATAAACGGGAGGACATTTGCTATTCGATTTACACAGTGTACGGAAAGGAAATGACTGAAAATAAAATACAGGGTTGACTTTTCTATTCGATCCACTCTGTGAACTCAGAAGCAAAGGTGAAAATAACAAACAGTGGTGACATTTGCTATTCGGTCTACAATGTGTACACAAAGGCAGTGACAAAAGTAACAAGAAAAGGGGACATTTGCTATTCGGTTTACAAAGTGCAGAGAGCGGCAGCAACCGAAAATAACAGGCAGGGAGGCATCTGCTATTCGGTTTACAGAGTATACACAGAGGCAGTGACCAAAAATAAGCAGCAGAAAGAGAGAGGGACATTACCCGTCACTATAACTCAATATGCTCACTGGGACCGGCACCAATTAGCCACTCTCTTCATCTGCACCAGACATGAACGTGGCATTTTTGCTCTAGTTTCCAGGGTTGGGAATTTGCTCTCTGATCCCCTCAGTTGCGATGGCCAAGCGTCGCTCATCATTTTGTCCGGGGAAAAAAGTGTTCCCGTCAGACGCAGTACAAAGTTGACGGTTAAGAGATTGTTCTGTTTAGATTGCCACACTTGAAATAACGCAGTTAACAAGAGCTGAATCGAAAGATTCTGCAACGGTTATTCTAGATTGAATTAGTTTAAGTAGGCGCCATATTGTGATTAACGTTTCTCCAACGTTTTCCTGAGTTCTTGACCTTACCCGCAAGGACCTCTCATTGTAGAACGTGAAAAACATGTTGTTAAGCTGCTTCTTTTGGGGTATGTTTCATCGTTTACAAAAATTACAAAATGCCTAAATAATTGATAGTGAGGGAGATATTCAGGTGAATATGGCGTTTGAAATAAATAACTTTTCAGAATTTAGGAAGTCATGCGGCTTTTGTACAATTGGCCCTATTCCCAAATCTCCCTATTTAAATCACGATTCATACTAAATAACACAGCCTTGCATAAAAGGGCATAGAGTGCATGTAGTTCAGAGGTAACGAATCAGGGTAATGAAATGTGGACGTAATATTACGGGTGTAGGACCAGGATGGGGAGCAGGCGGCTCGCACGTCGCGCTTAGACACCCTCTTCCACACGCACACACACACAAACGCCCAGACGGGGGAGTAGCACTCGCCGAGTCGTTTGTTTCACTTGACGGGAGCGTAATGAGGCTATCGATTAGGTGGCAACTGAGGACGGATTTCCCCTAGCGCTTGACAGAATATCTACGACTAAATATATCTACCGTTACCGTAGTTAAATCTACTGAGACACTACTGGTCTGAGCAGCGGCCAGCGTTCGTGGGTTAGCATCGGTTGCCATATGGAGATCATAATAATAATAAATTTCATTTAAT
Organism: Parhyale hawaiensis; assembly: GCA_001587735.2. Classification (NCBI taxonomy): domain Eukaryota; kingdom Metazoa; phylum Arthropoda; class Malacostraca; order Amphipoda; family Hyalidae; genus Parhyale; species Parhyale hawaiensis. Next base: position 10,630,658 of record LQNS02000211.1, on the reverse strand, counting down.
ATTTATGGAGACATTACACTATTGAAATGCAACATGGAACACAAGACTATGCATCTTGTTTTTATGTTACAAGCAAAGGGTAAGAGATGTACAAGATAAAAACTACAAAGATGAGAATATTGGATAATTAATAACCATATCGCATGGAGGTATTACTATACTATGCCGAGTATAAATGGATGATAGGAAGTAATTATTATCTCCGCCAAGAAGGTTATATCTTTGTCAGTTTGCCTGTCTTTCACATTGATAACTCAAAAGTTATGGAAGGACCTTCATAGAATTTACAAGGATTGTCAGGTATGCATGTTTGTTTGGCTACCTTTTTTTTTTTAAGGCATGATCACTCAAAAAGTTATAAACGGAGCTTCATGATAACCGTCATAAATATTAGAAATGTTACAATCAGCAAACGACTAAATTTGGTTATAATCATGGCAGTCCGATTTGTGTTTGTCTGTCTGTTTAGTTTTTCCATTTACCAGTAAGATATCTCAAAAAGATATGAATGGATCTCCACAAAATTTGTCGGAGCTGTTAGAAATTGTAAAAGAAACACATTAGCAAGTTTTTGAGACGATCTGGCCGTCCATTATGGGTTTGTCTCTCTGTTTGTGTTCAGCTTTTTGTTGGTCGGAACGTAACTCCAAACGTTATAGGGACGCATTTTCAAGAAATTTACAAGGCCTTGTTGATCAATAAGAAATTTTGGATTCAGGTCTAACTTGAATTTTTTGCTAACATGGCATTCCTTGGCGGAGGTATACGCTCACAGAGAGCTTCTGCTATAGTTCCAAACTATTGATGAACTTCCTTGGAGGCAACACTGTCGCAGGTATTCAAGACATTACTGTTCTAGGTATTGAATGCAATACTGTTGCAGGCATTGAACGCAATACTGTTGCAGGTATTTGAGACAATACTATTGCAGGTATTTGAGACAATACTATTGCAGATATTGAAGGTAATACTGTGGCAGGTGCTGAAGGGAATACTGTGGCAGTTGTTGAATGGAATTCTGCGGTAGGCATTGTTGCCAGGTATTGAAGGCCATACTGTGATAGGTATTGAAGGTAATGTTGGGACAGGTATTGACGGCAATACTGTGGCAGGCACTGAAGGCAATACTGTGGCAGGTACTGGATTCGGTGCTCTGTTTATAGTTGAAACAAATTATAGTATTGTATGATATGATATCTGCGAAAATTCACATATAATTGGATATGCATAATAATAAGATTGTAATTAACAAGGAAAGACATTATTAACTAGAGCACCCTGAGAGCACATACCTCCGCCAAGCGAGACAACGGTAGCAAAGAATTCAAATTGACTCTGAAACCATAATTTTCTTTGTAGAAACTCCAAAATCTACTCATTTGTGCTTTTTTATATTAACAGCGTGTGCAATTTTCTTGAAGATCCGTTCTTAACGTTTTGAGGTATACTGCTAACAAACGTTATGACAAACCTGAGTCAAACATACAAACCGGTCAGCACCAAAATTTAATCCCTTATGTCTTTTAACATTACTAACAACCTCTATAAATTTCATAAAGATCCATTTTTTATTTTTTTTGAGTTAATGTGCTAACAAGCAAAAAATTAAAAACAGTGACAAACGAACGAACAAACCGATCATTGCCAAAATTTGGTCATCTACTTTTTGTTATATACCTAACAACTCATGTTAATGTCATAAAAATCCATCCATAGTTTCTGAGTTATGACATTGAGAAATATGAGGCAGACAAACAAACAAACAAACGGATGGAAATATCTTCACCAAAAGAAGTTAATCATTTGTTTCTCTTAACATACCTAACAATCCATGTAAACTTCGTCCAAATCACTTCATAACTTTTTGAGTTATCTTGGTGACCGACAGACAGACAAACACGACTAAAACATAACCTCCTTGGCGGAAGTAATTACTTCCGCCAAGGAGGTTATGTTTTTGTCGGTTATGTCTGTCTGTCCGTCATCAAGATATCTCAAAAAGTTATGGACGGATTTTGACAAAATTTTAAGGGATTGTTAGGTATGTTAGGAGATACAGTTGATCAAATTTGGGTGAAGATCTGTGAATCCGTTTGTTTGTCTTTCTGTCTGCCTATTTTTGGTAGTGCCATAGCTTAAAAAGTAATGGACGGATTTTAAATAAATTTACAAAAGTTGTTGAGTTTATTACAGAGAGTAAATGATCAAATGTTTGTTATGATATCATGGTTCGTTCGTTTGTTTGTCGCTGTGTTAGGTTTGATACTTGTTAGCGCAATAACTTATAAAAATCATCGATGGATCTTTATAAAATCTTTAGGAATTGTTAGTATTGTTAAAAGACACAATTGATCAAATTTTGGTGTTGATCCGTTTGTGTGTTTGAATAATGTATGGTATGTCAAAATGTTTATTAGCGCAATAACTCAAAAACTGTGGATGAATCTTTATGAAATTTTTAGAAATTGTTAGTCATGTTCAAAGATATTGATTAAATTTTGGTGATGATTGGTTTTTCCGTTTTTGTGTATGATTTATATTTGGTAAAATGTTTGTTAGCAGCATAACTCAAAAAGTTATGAACGGATCTCCAAGAAAATTACGGACACTGGTGACACAAAGAAAATCATGGTTTTAGAATCAATTTGAATTTTTCGTAACCGCTGCCTTGTTTGGCGGAGGTATGCACGCTCAGAGTGCTCTAGTTAACATTGCAATAAGTACAGTCGAAAAGCTTGAAGTTCGTTGCTTAGAAAAAAATGTCTTGTACACTACTGCATGTACTGTAGCTGGCAGAATGTTGCTGCAACAGGTAGACTACTAATTTAGCTGGTAGACTACTGCTGCAGTCGCGTTATCGTCCAATTTACCAAAGGTCAGCCTTTACTAAACCAAAAGAAAAATTATTTAATTCTCTTGAGCTGGCCGGAAACGATAAGAAGTCGCAAACAATGGAGTTTCGACACTTCCATCCAACGACGACTTGTATTTTCCTCGTTCTCGACAGACTCTGAGATAGTGAAAACTTATAGATAAAATAAACCTTTGCTTTTAGATGACTGCCCCTCTCAAAGCAGCCACCCAATAGCATTTTTTGCTGCTTGCCGTTAGGCGAACGCATTATATCTCCGACACTTCCTGGCAAGGAAGCACTTTTTACCATTCTCTGAAATACGTTTCGAAAAGTTAGACCACAAACGCGGGGTAAAAAACCCAGCTTTAATCATAGAAGAAAACTTTGCGGCGTTGGAGCCAGTCACTACGAAGCAAGTTCTCCGGTTTTTCCAAGCTCTATAATTTTCATTGTTATGGACCCTGAATAGGAGTACGGAAAAAATCCTCCTAATGGGAAAAAAGTAGCAAAATACAAAGAAAATATCAATGAGAAAAGAGCGCATCTGTTTCAGAGAGACGTCTACTGAGAGCAAAATAAAGCAGGACTTCTTTTTAGTATTTCCATAACCAATGAAAAGTGCACTTGAGTAATGCATGTTATGGTCCGCGGAACCTCGGAAGCTTGATATTTTTCATCTCGCTGTCTCTTTTTGCAAGTGAAAATAGGTAAATAAAGATGAGAAAATTTTCCGTACCATTGCATCGCTTCTTCTTGATTTTGATAGAAAAGTTGATGAGAAATTATGCTCGCTTGACGCACTCGGAGTAAACCGGACAATTTGTTTTGAGGTAAAATCTTTCCGTAGAGTGAGTTTACTGGTTCTTCTTGTACGCATTTCTGTTCTGTGCTCTGGATGATGAGCGTTAAGCAGAGGGTACATCTTAACGGTACAGCACTAGAGGGCTTCAGAATCATGTAACGAATCCTTTGCATAATTTTGAGGCCATATTAGTGTGTCCGGCAGTGAAAGTTACGCCAGGTTTTATGAAAGAGTCAACAGTACGCAATTATTCAGCTTGCGCATTTACAGGTATAAATATACTTCAGAAATTCTTGGTCCCACTCGCACCTGGAATTGTCCAGGGGACGGCAGCTCACAGTCTTGCCATTTTTTCGAGCTATAAGTATACATAAGGTGGTGCATAGACTCGAACCCGGGACGTTTTCATAGCACGACACGATCTCGAGGCCAAGGCTGAGATCTACGTAGAGCTGAAAGACAAGCTTTCAATAGCCCACGTACTGCAGCCGGTCCCCCTACGATAATTTTCTAATGTTTATCTGAACGAAAAAAGTCGTTGTGATGACCTACAGCACATCGTAATATCTAACATGAGCATTGCCGATAGATAATCTACGGATTCTATCAGTAACATTTCACTTACTTTTCTAGCATACGTATTGAGTTAGTGAGGGTACCACATATTTTAGCGTACGATGTATTGGCGAGGTGCTGAAACAAGATGAACCCAAATTCAAGGGTGCGTTTACACTTGTATCGACGTGGGATAGCAATTCGAAGTAATATTATGTCTTGTCAAGCTTTAGTCGTCCTATTACAGATGTCTTACATGTATATATATATATATATATATATATGTATATATATGTATACCCAGAGGTGTGCTGCAACCAGAACCCCAAGATTACCTGAGCTACACAGCTCTCGTCCATCACTAAGAGTCGTGTTACAATAGTAATCGCTTGTGAGCAAATAACCTCCTTAATTTATTTTGGGACAAGGTAATTTTTCCCCAGTTGTGGCGGCCCTAGCAGAGTTGCGGTTGTGAAATGGCCGTCCTCTTCTGCGCGTGGTTACAGAGATGTAATAATTTAAATTAAGTCTCAATGTTTTTTTTTAGAAAATGCCCGATATCTCACAAGAATGTAAGAGTAAATGAAGCAGCTACTTAAGGGAAATATAATCTCATTCAAATCCACAGTGAAGGGCTGTCAAAGCAATTCTCCAACCTGTATGCGGAACAAAGACCTTCAGAGTGCGCCACTGTCGGAACGATCCAATGTTTCCAGAGCATACGCACTTTGCGTTCACTCTGCTATTACGTATTGGTACAAGTTCGATACAAAAGCGCACGATTAACATGTTCCGAGAGTACGAAAGCCTCCGTACTTTTGATATTTTAGTACGCCGGCAGGCTGCACAGTAGCATATGCACTGTCTTGTGATGAACGCCCTTTACGACCCACCAAATGTTATAGTTCTTTCTAATTCCCTCTTTATTAGACAGACCATCGTTTGGGAAGCCATTAAGAGGTGTAATTAAGCAATGATGGCCATATCTTTACTACCGAAAGTTCTCAGAATACAATGCCATAAGCACGAGCCTAGTGTCAATAAATGGCTTGGAGCCATGTCATGTGGGAGCCAGCAGTCTCCTATATTATTCCTTCCGCAGCCGGCGTTCAGTCTACGGGCGCAACAACACCCTTTTCACGGCGTATGGACATTTATATTGACGGTTGTGTCGTATATTCGCCATTGAATGAGTGCAGGTCTTTCTGAAAGCCTTCAGCATCTCGTAAAATATTAATAAAAGCCTTCGACTGCGCAATAAAAGAAAACGTTGGGCCGTTAATTGATTTCTGGAGAAATAACGGGACTTGCGATTTGTGCTCTTGTGCCTGAGGACCCCGCGCCATAATGGTGACTTACGAATTGCGCTCTTGTGCCTAAAGACCCCGCGGCATATGGTGACTTGCGATTTGTGCTCATGTGTCAGAGGTCCCCCACGTGACTTACGACTTGTGTTCTAGTGACTCAGGACCCTGCGGCATGTTGGTGACTTGCAATTTGTGTTCTACATATAGTCTGACCATTTTATCAAGGCGGTTCCGTCGTGGTCTAGTTCCCCTGAAGCGTTGCCAAGTTTATAGGCATTTCTGAGCGTTCTCTATAAGCAGGTAGTGGGCGGGGCTAAAATATATAGGCCGAACAAAATGTCAGAAATACCCATAGAATTGGCAATGCTTTAGAGGAGTTTGGTCACAACCAAACTGCCTTGATAAAATGGTCAGACTATAGTGCCTGAGCACCCCACTGCCTAGTGGCGTTTTGCAATTTGTGCTCCTGGGCCTGAGAGACCTCACATCGTAAATAAGGGGTATCTCTACCTGCCAATCACCTTTTCTGATACAGCACCGACTGCCCGTCGTTCCATAGGCGAACAATTTTCCTCTCAATCTGAGAACTCATTTGCTTGAACGAATTTCTTGACTAAACTATCAAGAACCTTATCGGAAGCTAGAAGGTATCGCGTGCTGGCAGTGATGGAAGCTGTCCCTTCCGCCCTTCTAACCTGACGAGAAAATACTCCTGTCTTTCATTCTGTCTCTGCATGGCTCACCGATGAAAACTCTTATGTTCGAAAGCTGCCCTTACAATTTTCTATTTACTGGGATTTTTTTTCGAGAAGTCAGTCTATTGCCTTGTATAGGAAAAAATGAAAACCAACCGAACTTCTAATATGTAACGACTGTGGAGGCTCTATGTAAGTGCTTCAGACGAGACACAGTCATTTAATCAGAATATACTGTACCATTAAACTATTTTCACTGCACGCTGTGTTATTTTGTCATATCAGTTCTTTGTTCTAATCTTATTGCTAAGGAAAATAAATAGCTTAATGAGAGATAACACAGCCTGGCAGAGATAGGATTAAAACTCCACCGACTCTAAGGAAAAAGACGTTTTGCGCCTCGTCGTTAGGCAAGATGAAGCGGCAAATCCTTGCGTTTGTGATCGATCCTATACCTACTAATTGCTTCCTCTTTTGCATTACCGTTACGTACTGTTTATTAACGTGCCAACTTTTAAAGTAGTGTTCAATGTGCGTGACATGTGTAGTATGCATGTAATGTGTAGTACGTATGTGGTATTTTTATAGAACGTATATATTGAGTAGCGGAGAGCTCACTAAGCGCGAACTGAGTAAAAGATTTTTTAAGGAGGGACAATGCTAAGATATGCTTTAGAGCCGCCGCACACCCTAGAGAAGTGAGGAAAACGGCAGTTTCGCCAAAATGGTTATTTTTCTCCTGTCATTTCTTGGTAGTAATTAAGGGTTACCGGTGACGTATAAACGTCCTAAATAAATTTCAGCAAACGTAGAGTTTTTACTAGATTAGCAGAGGCATGTACATCAATTTGTACATGGAGTTCAACCTCATCCTTACATTATTATAAGTAAATTATAGATTTTGCTTGTGGGGGGGGGGGGTTAGGGTGGCTGCATTTGCAAATTGCAAAGGTCTCATATCTAATTCGTATTAATAAATACCAACAATGCTAGGGATTATTGGTTTACGTAATGGTGGCAGTTGTTACGAGTTGAAACCTAACCCTACAAAATATCAGTAAAGTTAAGGACTTTCGTACTTGGGCAGTAACTGCATTTCTATAAGTTTAAATCTGAGCTACTAATTCATATTAGCACCGGTAAAAGGTTTTGCCTCAGCAGTGGCGGCATGGGAGGCACTACTGTAAGCAACAATCCAGAAACTAAGAGAATTTATTACCTCCATCAAGGATATTGCGTCGTGTTTGTCTCATATACTGTTCGCTGTCTGTCACCACGAAAAAAGTTTTGTTTACGGATCTTTACGATATTTCCGGGGATTGTTAGGCATGTTGGAGAAACAGATGATTAAGTTTTGGTGAAGATCCGTTCAACCGTTTGTTTGTCTCACTATGTTTTCTTGGTGACATAATTCAGAAAGTTATGGACAGATCTTCATGTAATTATCGAAAAGGGTTAAGAATCTTACGAAGAGCCAATGGGTAAATTTTTGTGACGATTGGTTGGTTTATTTGTCTCTAAGCTTGATTTTATAGATCTTAGCAACATAATCCGAAAATATGAACGGATCTTTATGAAGTTAGCAGAATCGTTTAAAAGCGTTACAAGACACAAATGACTAAATTTTGATGGTGATGTTTGTGGGAACCTAACTTTAAAAGTTATGAACAGATCTTTATGAAACTTGCAGTAATTGTTAAAAATATTAAAAGGCACAAATAACTAAATTTTGGTGATGGTCGGGTAGTCCACTTGGGTGCTTGACTAATATTTGTCAAAATTTTTGTCAGAACATAACTCAAGAAGTTACGGACGGATCTTCAAAAAGCTTGAAAACTTACAGAAGCATTTTTCCCAGGTAGCAATCATATCTTATATTAATATTATTATAAAGTTGGAAAACTTCTTTCGTGTTATGTGTTATTTCTGATATGTCATTATCCTGTTGTTTTGAGATTACAAAGTAATATTTGTTTTTTTATATTTATATCTAATACTAAGGTAATATTATGATAATGTTTCTCATCAATATTATCTCCTAACATTGATTTAATGTTCAACAAAATCTTAATTTAACGTTATTCCAAATATTAAAATAATGTTTTAGACTAACAAATAATATATACCACGCATGTCTGTAACTTAGTTGAGTCACCGCTGGAATTCATATTATACACTTTTATTTTCTAATGTTGTCCATTGTATACGAGAGACAAATGTTCGAATGTGTAATTTTAACTAGTATCAGATGAAGTTTATATCTGTATATGTGGAAACCTACTGTAATGTATAGAATTGAGTACATATCTTGAATATGATCATCCGTTGTTAGATGTCTAAGACGGAGTCCAATCTGCTTTTTTGCAAATACGGCCGAGATAAAACTGGCAAATGACTTTATTTATCTCCAAACCGCTCTTGTTACGTTTTTCTTAAAAGACAGGTTACTCCTGAGTGGATAACTTGTCCCAGGATCCCTCCGCTGAAGCCTTAGCGGAACCACACAGCGACGGCTACACCCTCGGTCTTTCCAGGGTCTGCCGTAGTCTGGCGTGTAAATAATAATAAAATAACATGGACATCATAACAATAAAATAATATAATTAAAACTAGACGACCCGTGACCCGTTGGGTCGTCATCACGATCGTCTTGTCTGCCTTTCGCGCCCATTTTACTTCTTTCTCACCTGTAACTCATACTGATCTTTCTTCCATTTGTTCTTCTCCTTCTTCTTTCCCGACTTGCTGTTCCCATGTGCGTTAATCCTGTGTGGGAACACTCTCGTGCATGGGTTCCACGTGCCTATTATCACACTACGTGTCCCTTCATTCTTCCTCTGTGACATCGCCTTTGTTGTGGAAACGGAGATTTAAACTTCTGAATATCATAATAATAGTCACGATCGTCTGTGCTTACTCATTGAGCTGGTCATAAACCACACGCTATTCGTCCGTCCTCTCCTGCCCGTCAAGGAGCTGCCCATACGGCTCACTGTCAACAGATTCTATGCTTGTCTAACGAAAGTAAATTCAATTTAT
>LQNS02000211.1:10586450-10621126 GCA_001587735.2 Parhyale hawaiensis | reverse complement strand
GAGAGATAACACAGCCTGGCAGAGATAGGATTAAAACTCCACCGACTCTAAGGAAAAAGACGTTTTGCGCCTCGTCGTTAGGCAAGATGAAGCGGCAAATCCTTGCGTTTGTGATCGATCCTATACCTTCTAATTGCATCCTGTTTTGCGTTGCCGTTACGTACTGTTTATTAACGTGCCAACTTTTAAAGTAGTGTTCAATGTGCGTGACAAGTGTAGTATGTATGTAATGTGTAGTACGTATGTGGTATTTTTATAGAACGTATATATTGAGTAGCGGAATGGGACTTTTTGGCGCTGATTTTTTGTGGCGCTTATTTTTTTGGCCAAGATGTTTTGGCGTTCAATATTTTGGTTAGTTTCAGTAATTTTAGGTTAGGCAAGGTTAGGGTATGCTTAGGTAGGTATATTTAGGTTAGGTATGGTTGGGTTAGATATGGTTAGTTTAGGGTAGGTATAGTTAAGCCCCTATTACACGGGCGAACATTGCCCGGAAAACAGAAAGAATTGCCCGGCGGGCAGCCCGTTTTGCCCGCTGCCCGGCAGACATTCGCTGCTGCCAGAGGTTTGCACACTGCGCCAACTTTGCCTCCAGAACAGCGGGCATTATCATGCGAACATTCAATTTATTTGTTTTCAAGCCTCTCATATTGTTGCAAAATTGTTGTGAACTAGTTATAGTAACTATTTCATTTCAAAACTTGTAGATTTTGCACACCGTTTAATCGTATTCGGATGAAATGTATGTAACTTAGAGCTGCCCGACCGACGTGACCTTGAGATTTCACCGTCTCGTGTAATAGCACCTCAATGTTCGGCGGGCATATTTCTCGAGATTCTGCCCGCCGTTCGCCAGCCATTGCCCGCCCGTGTAATAGGGCCTTTAGGTATGGTTACGTTAGGTTAGAAAAAGAGCTTTAGGATATTTGCGTGGTTTAGCCCACAATCGCGAGATGCATTAAATAGATAATTTTACTAAATATAGTGCTGATATTTTCATCTTTAGCATGTGAAAGTTGATGAGCACATTTTACATAATGTGCGACTATTTCAATCTTAGTTTTTAGATATTAATCTAAAATAAAAGGTTTCATAGTAATTTTATCTAGTTCATATATATCATGTTTCAATTTCAGTCAAGTCAGCACCAAAGAATAATAATAATAAAAAAAAAAAACGTTGCGCCAAAATAACTTTGGCGCCAAAAAGTCGGCATCAAAACATTGGCGCCAAAAAGTCGGCATTAAATCATTGGCGCCAAAAAGTACCGGACCTCTGTGCAGGTGGTTATAATACATCAGAGCTGGTCACTCGCGACAACATGACGCTCACCCACAAGAGTAGAGTATGTCCCGTGCCGGGACCGTATAGCAAATATGTTGCCTGCCTGTGCTTCACATGTCATATGTGTGACTAAATGTTAGATTACCCACCCATTTATTTTATTAGGGAAGAACCTATCTAGCCTACTCTAGCCTAATATATCATCGTACAATTACATTGAAGTGGGCCACATACTCTATCAGGTTCGAATGTATGATGCCGGCCACTTCTCTGTAATTGGCCGCAAGTGCTGATCTCTGTAACGGTAAATTCAACTCGATCGCACACACCAAATGGAAAACCCACACGCACTGGTTCGTGCTGCACCAGTATGCCAACTGGCCCCAGAGGAGTTAACGGCAGGAGCCGGTCACTGATTAGCAAGAGCCATGGCGCCAGAGACGGAAAGGTCTTCTGTGACAAACTATAACCCCCATCTCCTCCCCGACCATCCCCGTTTCTAGCTAGGCACAGTAATCCCACAGCAGCGTCCGGACACCGAATGCTGACTCAGGCAGCCAAGCGTCACAAGAATTCATCCGTCTGGCGAGCAGGTTCGAACTCACACCTTCCGCGTCTGACAGCGACACTCTAGCCGTCTGCTACAACACAAAGTAATATATTATATCGATGTAGCGGCTTCAATTTAATTTAGCTCTACTTGGTGCATAATCAGTCTGCAGTTCCAAGCTGTGGTCTGCTAGCTGAATTCATGAAGGAATATCGCTATAGACCAACTAATTTTGACATTTAGGAGACCACTAAAAAGTACATGTAATGTCATTTGCTGAAATCATTCGACACCTACGCGTGCATTAGGATCGTCAAATTGAAGCAAAACAAAGTGAAAAAGGCAAAAGATCTGATAATGAATGATTTAACAAATTAAAATTTCCCATTAAACAGGAAATTTTATGCTCGTTAAGCTCTAATGAACAGACATAGCAACTTCTTGGAAGCAACTTGATGAGTTATTGTTTGTAGGTCTAAGACATGTTGCACCTACAAAAGAAGTGAACATACAGTAATTTAATATCACCACTCAGTCCTGTCGATGATCATATGCTGAATGGACTCTTAGCATAGTCAAATTAGACCTTCTCCGCTATTTAGACCTTCTATTTAAATTTATTTGTACCTACAAGTTGCCTGAGTAAAGTAATAAGACTGGCAGTGGCGAAGGTAAAGTGTCCTTGACCACACAACCCATCTGGTAAACCTACATGCACTGGTTCGTACTGCAGGTAAATGCCCACTGGGGCCCAATAGAGTGTACGGCTGCAGTCGACCATAGACTGTCGGTTCAATGGCGTCGTATTGACGGAATACAAGCTAGACAGCTGCGCCCAGTGCCCTCTCAATGACTATGAGTGAAAAAAAAATCTACTTCTACTTCGTCCAATCTAATTTTTTGCAAATACGGCCGAGATAAAACTGGTAAATAACTTTATTTATCTTCAAAACTCTCGTGCTACGTTTTTTTCAAAGGTCAGGTTACTCCTGAGTGGATAACTTGTCCCAGGATCCCTCGGCTGAAGCCTTAGCGGAACCACACGGCTACACGTACCCTCGGTCTTTCCAGGGTCTGCCGTAGTCTGGCGTGTAAATAATATTGAAATAACATAGACATGATAACAATAAAATAATATAATTAAAATGTCATGGAGCATAATTTCAATATTACAGAAAAACCATAATTTGACAGTTATTAAAAGATAATATTTTATTAATTCTAAATAGTATTCGAAACATTGTTTCAATATTAGTTTATTATTTCATGGTAACATCTAAGATTATGTAATAATATTATTTTAATACCTTCGAATAATGTTACTGCTTTTTTTACATTTACATAAGCACAACAGTTACAAATTTTTCTAAGACAACTAGCTACTTGTGGTGGGATAAAAAACCTAATCTACCATCTATGGTAATACGAAGAACACTCGTGGCTTAGAAGGTTACGATTAGAAAGAGACACATTTCCCCATGCTCCTGGGACAATTATTATTGCAACTTGCGCTGGGATTTAAAATCTAATCTGCTAGCTACGGCAATAAGAAGAACACGCGCACCCTCAGCCTTCAGTGAGAAAGAGGCACATTTCCTGAAGCATGGGAAGGAGTGGCAACAGTCATCGTTGAGAGGACACTTAGGCTCTTGACCCTGAAGCCTGTCTATGCGATTGTGAGCTGGGAGGCTCAGAGAGAAGCTCTCAGCAGCTTCGCAAAGCGAGCGATGCCCAGACATTGCGGATCTTCTTATTCAGGCTCCTTCACTCTATCATATTTTCTAGCTTCGTTTATGATATAAAGTATGTCAAGTAAGTCTGCTTGACCGCAGAAATACATTTAATAAACTGTATGGTAGCACTGTGTAACTGGGGAAGAAAAGACATCAATTCGCGGTAGCCGTTGTTTTGGTTAGTAGTAACAAGAATTACGCTGTGTTACAATGTAATGTTCAGTATACGGTTAGCAAATACTGCTCTAAGAAGTCCAACAAAACTTTCCTTTTTTTTTTAATTTATTAAGCGTTACTTTACGGGAAAGAATGATGTGGGTGGGTTAGAAGTGTCGCTGAGACTTGCCTGTTAATGACATCGCTTAAAGTATCTCTTCTCCGCACAGAAATTTGCTGTGTTTTGGTTGGGGTCTCTCGCAGATTCCCTACCTACTGCACTATTTTCGTTACCACGATTATTTTTGTCAATTATCCTCCTTTCTTTTAAGCATAGCATCCTGAGAGGAATCTATCCTACGTAGTGCACTGCAGGAAACAGGCCAATATAATTATCTCCCAGCAGTATATCGACATCTCAATCTATTTTCTTTTTCGGTCGCACCTCGCTGAGATTTAGACAAATCCCTACGATGAATATTGCTGCAAGACAATTCACTTTCCACTTCTCAATTCTCCTCTAGACAATGCAGCTCTATTTATAATGCAGCGGGCAAGCTGCAGGTCAGCGCACGGCTAAATAATAAACTACACCCAGGGGATATTTTCCTGTATTTGTGCGAGTTGCAGTGAGAGAAAATACGGAGCACACCCAATGTTTAGCTCCTGCATTTTAGTTTTCTTACTGTGAACATGGAAGAGAATATTCTGCAGCAGCTCTGAAGTTAAGTCCAAGTGTGCGAATTTGAAATCGTAAAGCAGCAACCCGCCCGCACTACACAATCCTACGCACAAGTTGGTGCGAGGATGTGTAGCTCGCACTTAATTCTCGTTGCCGTATCTGTGCTACCAACTTTAAATACATACAGTTTTGGGACGACGTGTGAGCTGTAGATCCTCGCATCTACTTATGTGAGCGATGGTATGTGTTTCCCAGGTATGATGGACACATCGGGTACAGCCGGTGGTGTCAGGAGATACTGTGTGGGCTAAGGTATCAGGAATACTCTCGGCAGGGGTAGAAGCAGTGTCAGCAACACTAACCTGCGAGTAGTAGCGGCGTCAGTAACATTCGCTTGCAACAGGAAACAATGTCACTAACATTCGTCTGCCAGAGAAAGCAGCGTCAGCAACATTCATTTGTCAGAGAAAGCAGCGTCAGCAACATTCGTTTGCCAGAAGAAGCAGCTTCAGCAACATGCGCCTGCGAGAGGAAATAGCATCAGTAACATTCGTCTGCGAGATGAAGCAGCGTCAGCAACCCTCTCCTGCGAGAAATAGTGGCGTCAGCAACCCTTTCCTGCAAAAAAGAAACAGTGTCAGCAACACTTGCTGGCGAGTAGAAGCAGTGTCAGCAACACCCACATGCGAGAAAGAAGTGTCATCAACGCTCTCCCAACCGAGAGAGAAGAAGAAGAAGAAGTGTCAGCAACACTCTCGCCAGCGAGAAGAAGCAGTGTCAGCAATGGTGTCAGGCCGACTCCTAACAGCCACTACTGTCACTGCCAGAGTTCTCAGGCAGGACGCTAATGCTGAGCCAGATCTTTATTTACACTAGCACCCAGCGTTCAGAAACATTCCCAGCCGTAGCCGTGTCAAGTGAGGAGGAAAACATCCAGCTTTCCCGAAAATGTGGGCAATCTCTGTAATTTTCAGGAGCCCGAGGTATTAAAGCGGGAGAAATTGTAATGAAAGTATGGAAAATCAGGAGTTTTGCTAGGGTTTCGGGTATTATCTTAGGGGAAAATGTAATCACGGTAGCGTGAATCGAAAATTTTGCTGGTCCTGAAACTGAAAAAAAGTATGGGTTCTGTGAGAGAAACTGCGAAAAATTTCTGTGACTTCAATACTTGCCAGTGGTAAGCAACCAAAGAATATTTCCATCGATAGTAGATTGTTCAATGAAGTGATGAGAGCATTTAATAGGTAGGAAACTTCAGGATTAGCAGTGGAAAACTAGAGCAGCCGTATTTTTAACTACAATTTTGAAGAAAATAAAATTTTTAAATACGAATTTCTCATGAAATATCGTATACTGTAGTCGTGGCTCTGGGGGTTTCTGTGTACATTTCTCTTCTACTGTTATGCCTTGAATTTTGCTATTCCATGTGATGAGGACATTAAAAAGAAGTTGGGTAGAACTTTCGCACCTGGTGCAAATTGAGAGGGGGGCATAGGGCAAACTTTTCGATTGTGAATAGTTTGTTCTGAAATTTGCACAGTACATGTATTTTTGAAAAAGATACAGATTTTGCTCGTACAACTTTTTTGCTTTAGGCCTGGCCTTATTTTTTTGAGAGAATGGGAACTATACATAAAATACAGGTATATGTATTTTTTGGAAATTTCAAAAGAATAGAACTCAATGAGCTTTCATGCTAAAAAAAATGATAGTTTTAGAGTCCTTGAAAAACATTGCTTCACGTAACATAGGACGGGCGAAGCATGCTAACCTAATCCTATGGCCTTCGGCCCATCTTATGTCCACTGCGGGGAACATCCATTATACTCTATCACTGTACAAATTGGGGCATATCAGAGCAAGAGTTTCTACCCTTCAACGGTTAAAATTTCATGCACTGTCACAAACAGGCAGCCATTAAGATCTGCGTCATTGACGTACCTTCGTCTTTTGTAACATCGTAAGTTCATTAGTATATTCAAATTGTTAAATAAATCCGAAATGTCTTTCACAGCCCAATATGTAGCGAAACAAAAGCAAAACTGTGTTGGCGATGATAAATATGGTGTGTGTCCGAATCCCATTCCTTACAAGTGTCCGAATCCCATTCCTTACATGTGTCCGAATCCCATTCCTTACAAATGACGCGATTTCAAGATGTGCACAACTATTCGCTGCTTGCGTTTTTCAAATCACTCATACATAACCATCCTCGCATCTTTCGTCAATATTACAACTCACTTGTTGCCCAACAAAATTATGAAATGGGACGCTCTATTCTCCAAACTTGCGTGTTGATGTAGAGAAATGCTCAACTATTTTTGAAATGGCGTCCCTTGTTGATAGAATACCAACGCCCTTATTAGGTGGATTCTAATAACGCTTTTTAAAAGCGGTATAAGGATTACGTCAAGCAATTGTATGAGTATATTATCACTTTTTACCAAAAAGTTTCACAACTTTCTCTACGGGCTACGCAAATGTATTACTATCTGTGCATTGTAATTAGAAAATTCTTCAAAAATTTCACTGTAATGCATATCTGTGTGTAACAAACCTATCAAGAATCAAAACAATGAAAACATGGTCGTTGTTTAAAATCACAGTCACCAGTATAGCCATAGGCCCACAAGTAAGCACCCAGTCGGAAATTATGGTAGTGATTATAGTAGAATATAGTGGTGTATACCGTGTATGATTGATTAAAGTCGATTATGGATGATGAAACAATATGGTAGATCTGTCGACCAAAACATAACGTTGGTTTTAGTATATTTAGGTCGATATTGGTGGAGGCGATATTGGTTGTTTAAGGTTTGTCAGGAAACGAAGGTCGATGGTAGTACATGGATGTTTGGCGACTATATATGGTAGAGCATATGCTAAAGCATAACTATGGTAGCTTATCAGCGGATTTCCATACGTACGATCATGAGGGGAATTCCACCCATTATATTGGGTAGAATATGTATTGATTGCTATGGATTTGAATATTATGGCTAGAATTTCCAAGATTATCGACCAAAATAACATTGTAAGGCTATAAGTTTGAATGTGAAAAATCTAAAAATTCAGATCATAGTGCAAAAATTGTGCTTAATTTCAGTCTTTTCTTTCCTGCCGATGAAATGTAAAAATTGCAGGGCATCTATGAACACTAACGGCTTTGAAATTATTTTCATCTATTGTTTCTCGATTTTTTTACGCTTAACCACTCTAGCGTAGTTACTCATTTCTTCAATTTTTTTTTTGTTGTATCCCTATCTAAATAGTATTGCAATCTTTGATCAAATATTGCCATCTATTTTTATGTTCATTCAGTTCATATTTGTAAAGATTTATCAAGAAATTATTCCCATTAGCTTTCTGTGAAATATGTGAAGTTTCATGATATATTTAACCTTACGTACCCTGACAACGGGTACCGCCGAAAATTATCCTCTAAACTGGGTAGTGTAGCTCTATACTGACTTACTTAGAGTTAAAGAAGTTACATATAACCGTGAGTTAACTGCACCGACTGGTTCAAGCCCCTGCTCTAGCATCGTTCTGAAGTTTAGAGCCTTAGAACATTCTGAGCTGCAGGCCTAACACGCACGTATAAATTAAACTATTTTTTATAAGAAAGTAGTCATCAGCAACTAACCAGGCATCGACTGCCTAATATGTCAACGTTTAAAAAAGTTTATCTTGGTAGAATATAGTTGTATCATTCGTTAAACACCGTCGATTTTGGTCGTGATTGGTGTTTCTTACGGTTCACTATGGTAGATCATGGTTGTACAGCTAAAACCTTAATGGTTGTATTTGGGTATTTATGGTCGGGAATTACAGTTGGCAATATGGTCGAAGGTTGTGACATATTTCTACCATACTGCACCCCATAAATGGTTGAATATGGAGGATATTTCGATTATAAACAACCAAAGTTTCGACCATAATCATAGTTGTTCTACTTTAATCACAACCATTATATCTGACTGGGCATAGTGGAAAACATAAAAACATAGTTGTAAAAGTCAATGTGTATTTTATTATTTACTGCCAGTTCCACTGCGGAGAGCACATCTGTTATTTTTTGCAGAGTATCTCTAGCTGTTGTCGAAGTAGATATTGTTCTACCTGCAAAAAAGTGCAAAAGCCCTTAATATAATGCAAAGAAGTGAAGAAAAAATAGTGTCAAGAAACTGCACAACTGCTTAGTGTAGCCCCAGTATAAGTATTGCCTGGTGGACCAGACAGGCGACAAACTCTATTTCCCCGTACACACTGTACCCTTAGGTGGCGTCTGTTCCCCGTACACACTGTACCCTTAGGTGGCGTCTGTTCCCTGTATACACTGTACCCTTAGGTGGCGCCTGTTCCCTGTACACACTGTACCCTTAGGTGGCGCCTGTTCCCTGTACACACTGTACCCTTAGGTGGCGTCTGTTCCCTGTACACACTGTACCCTTAGGTGGCGTCTGTTCCCTGTGCACACTGTACCCTTAGGTGGCGTCTGTTCCCTGTGCACACTGTACCCTTAGGTGGCGTCTGTTCCCTGTACACACTGTACCTTTAGGTGGTGTCTGGTAAATTTATCCTGGCGGTTTTGTCCATGGGCTAATTGTCTTTCCTTTCAAATAGAGTGATGACCAACGATGACTTCAATTGATACGGTGAGAAAGCAGGTGTGTACAAGCCATCCAGAGCATAATTTTTGAAGATGCTCTAGCGTAGGGATACTGTCACTGTCACAGCGTTTAAACATTTTCCAAGTATCAGCTTGCACGGGCTTGGCCGCCGTTTACTGCTTCTGTGCAGTACATGCCATACTTCTTCTCGAGATGCAAATTGTTGAGATCAATTTGAGATTGCGCGACAATTATTGCCAAGTATGCCATTCTATGGCGTGAAATTGCAACGGGGTGTCTCGTTCGGCGTTATTTTCAAAAGTTTGGTACAATATTCACCGCACGCAGAATAAACAGCCTTGACCTCACAGTAAGTGCTGTTGGAGTTCATAAACAGAGCTTAGGACACGCGAAAAGCTTCATAAATAGAGCTTGACATGGCTTGCAGCGCTTGTACTCTGCTGCTATTGCATGTCGCCGTCGGTGGTCCATGCAGCCAGTCGGTGGAGAGGTTAGTGTTGAGTCATGAACTCGGCAATAGCTTGAATTTCATACCCCGCGTGTGTATGGTTGAGGACTTTAGGTGATAGAAACGGAGATATCGTGTTGTTCCGAACTTATGCAATAGCTTGAATGTCATGCCCTGTGTATATGGTTGGGGAGAAGTCGCTTGCTGCTGTTGCTCGTGGTTTTGTTGTTCACAGTCAGCAATACTAAAGTGATCTTACTCGCTTTTTCAATATCTCTGTTTATGTGCGGACAAGTTGTTCAATGCCAGTCATATTTGCAGGTGTAGGCACGTTATTAAACCATAGGTGTATGATGAGTATAGTTATGTATTTTCCCTGTGCGTGCCACCTATTTATGTAACTGAACCTCCATCGATAGTGTAATAATATTGGTTACTTTGTACTTATAGGCATATTTGTGAAAACTTATAGTGTTCCTTTGAAAGTTATTTCATTACCACCGTAAGGAGGTTATGTTTTTGTCGAGTTTGCATGTCTGTTATTTTGTTTGTCTGTCACCAAGATAGCTCAAAAGTTATGAACGGATCCTTACGAAATTTACAGAGATTGTTAGGAATGTTAGGAGTAACAGATAAATAACTATTGGTGAAGATCCATGCAACCGTTTGTTTGTTGGTCTAATTTTTCTTAGTACCATAACTCAAAAAGTTATGGAGAAATTTTTATCAAGTTTACATGAGTTGTTAAGTAAATTACGAAGAGTGAGTTACCAAATTTTTGTGATACTCTGCTCGTTCATTCGTTTGTTTGTCGCTGTGCTTCATATTATGCTTGTTGGCAAACTAACTCAGAAAATTATTAGCAGATCTTTATGAAATTTACAGCAATTGCTAGTAACGTTAAAATACATAAATGATTAAATTTTAGTGATAATCGGTTGGTCTGTTTTTGTGTGTTTGAGTAACGTTTGTTAGAATTTTTGATAGCTGCATAACTCGAAAAATTAAGAACGGATCTTCAGAAAAATTGTCTAAGCTGTTATTACTGTCAAAAGGCACAATTGATTAAATTTTGGTGCTGATATAAAGGAAATCATAGTTTCATGTCCATTATAAATTTTTTACCGTTGTTTTACTTGGCGGAGGAATGCGCTCTCAGAGTGCTCTAGCTTAATTTAATTTCATATGCTGTGTATGGCTTAGACAGTATCACTCAATGCTGTGTTATGATGACGTGCTGTTGCAAAAATACCTTGTACGCAGTATGAATTTGATACTCTGTATGAAGTTTCAGCCACTTCACTCTCAATTATTGTTGTCTTGAAATAATGCGCCGTTCGTTCCGAACTCAGCATTAGACTTAACGTCGCATTTCTGTATGGTTTAATTGTAGACTCGGACACATCGTGTTCTTCAGAACTTGCCAATTAATGGTTTAAATTTCATATGCTGTGTATATTTCCAGTTTATTTCTTTTCACCGCTATTGTGTAGTTGTAATGTAATGTTGTATCGAACTGGCAATAATTGGAATACCATACCCTGTGGTGGGTTTATTACTGTAGAAGGACGATCTGCAGACATAGTGGCGTTATCAACTTGGCAATGATTTTAAATGCGTGTCCTGTGCTTGGGTGGGTATGGTTATTCGATGCCAGAACGTTGTTGACTTCTACGTATGGTAATGGTGAACGGTCTTCTGTTTGTGTTGGAACTGGCAAAGTTACATATTAATGAAGCGTTGCGACCAAGCCAAAAGGTTTACTCATATTTCTTCTATTATTGTTGACTGACAAGGAATGAAGATGACGAAAGATTATCAAGGTGGCACCGGCTGTGGGCTGACTCTATTACGCACTTAAAGGGGACCACCTCAGCAAAAATGGTCAAAATTTGGGATTTTCGTTTTTTGGTGAAACTTGATCCTTGGATGAGGACGGATATGTGGCCAAAAATTTTTGGCCCTGGGCGCATTGGAACACCTCTAAAAAAAAAAAAATAGGGGAATAGTCCCCCTCCGGAGGATGTAAATTTAGTCTACCGATTTAGCTGAAACTTTGTAATTACAAGTAAAATCGAAAATAAATAGATTTTCTTCTATGAAATTTTCCCGTTTTCTTCTTCGTTTTTTGTTTATTATAATTTTCATGAAAATTTGCAGTTTATCCGATGTCACTAAAAGAAACTGATTTGTAGCTTTTGAATATATTGTATATATACTCAAAAAAGGAAATGGGACATTTTCATAGAAGAAAAACATTTCATTTTTAATTTTACATATAATGTGCAAGTTTCATCGCAAACGGACTACAAAATGCATAACGCCATATTTATGTGTGACGTCATAATTTTCTACACATTCATAATTTCCGATTGTTTTGTTTATGTAAACACTTTATATGATATTCAGAGATATTTTCAGCATGGTAAGAAATATAAATACAACAGACACATGTAATTTTTTTATTAGTTTTTCGCTTCTCCTGTAAAATTTCATGTTTCAACATTCAAAACGCTTCATCTCATTCAATATTAAAGCTACGAAAAAAACAAAGACAGTTTTTGAAAAAGGAATTCAATAGCTATGAAAGTCGCCGCTGAGTTTTTAGCTTCTCGACCTGATTTTTTTAGTAATGGAGAGATGGATATGAGAATTTTAGGTAAAAATCAATGTATTTAGACAAAGAAAATTCAGAGGAGAAAATGAAAAAAAAACTAAGAAGGGACTTTTATAGCAATTGAATTCCTCATTCCAAAACTGTCTTTTTTTCTCGTAGCATGAATATTGAATGAAATGCAAAGTTTTTAGTAAAATAATTGAAATATGTGAGTTTGCCACAATATTCAACGATAAAAAGAAAACGAAGAAGACAACAGGAAAATATGCAGGAGTAAAAACGTTCTTTTTTATTTTACATATTGTGTGCAAATTTCGTTGCAATCGGACAATAAAAATAAATAAAGAAATTAGCCTAACCCTGGGGGTGGTCCCCTTAATTGGAAAGTTACTGAAGTAGATTCAGTGTACCCTCCATAATATGTACAATCCCAACTCCAATCATGAGCAATAGAAGGATGTCTGATGGTTTGTACAGAATACTCTGTAGCTATTCAAGACAGCTCAACACGCCTGCATGCATAGTGTACATTAGTGGTTTGTACTTTGAGTAGGCATCTCCAGTAATAACAACAATAATAATTATATAATGCAAGTAAAATGATGGTGCAAAAATACAGACAGTGTGATTGCGAGAGCTGAATCACTTTTCTTTCTATCAAACAATTATTAATCTCCAGTCGATCTAAAAGAAAAGCATTAAGTAAGCTTAAGTACATGTATGAGCCTATGATATCTCTCACAATGCAGCAAAACGTCAAAAGTTCCTAAGAAAATTAATGCAAGCATATTGAACTGCTGAGTTCCGTTTTGATATCCCCACATATATATGTAAAAATTTTTTTAAAATACATTGCTGTCCACAGCGTCACGAGTACTTGTTTATCCAATTGAATATTTGAGCGTGATACGTTGTTTGGCGACACCGGCTCTAATACAGTTATATTCAAAGTCCCTCTTTCCGGAGTTCTGGGCTAAGCCAATATATCTAAGCGAATTATAATTTGTTTATTTCTTTGCCATATGAAACTCAACTTTACCAAGAGTTTCCTTCCGTTGCGTAATTGCAGAAACTGCTTCCCACTTGTCAATTAACTTATCTTTGAGTAAGTCGTAGCAACACAATAACTTTTAAGTAAGCTATTGTATAGAACTACTTAACAGTAAAAGCTTTAATTAAAAAGAACAAAGAGTGCCCAGCTTCTGGAATTATTAGTTACGAGTACATTTGTCGGCGTTAGCTTGAGACACCGTCACTATAGTCAATCCAGCGTAAGGAGTCCGATGTGCGTGGTTTGGAACATAAAGCAACTTTGCCAAATCTCACTTAAGCGCGTGGTATAACTTGTCTCAATCGATAAAATTATGCTTATATTCGAATACTCAAACTGCATTAGTTAATAGATTAGATTTGGCACTGCTGCGTTCAATTCAACCCCGTCCCTAAAGGACTGCTCACGCTGGTTTCACTATAGCAAAACAGTTGCCCATGGCACGGCTAGACGATAACATCAACAACTGACCAGCTAGCCTCATACCTGAACAATATATTTTCATTTCATCAATCTTCTTTTCACCAATCTATTATTGATAAAATTATGCTGAATGGTTAGAACGCCTTCGAGCTCCAGATTATGTTCAGTAATAATAGTTACAAAAATTAAATAAGAACAAAATCAAAATTTCGGTGTCCTCTGAGAATCGTCAGTATTTTTTTAAGTTTAAAAAGGTTCCAGTCATATTAAACTCCTGCTTTTGAGTGGATGTTTTCGTATTTGTGCTTGAAGCGTTCGTCCAATTAAAATGTTTACACCTGGGATGTGCTTCAGGCGTGAATGGCTGTTATTCTCAGTGTACAGCGAGCTACGCTTTTCCCCCCTTTTTTCTCATCCTAAAGGCCTAAATTCCGCGTAGCTGCCGCCAAAAGCACCAACCCAAAGCTGGGGGCCGTTAGGGCGACCGAGTGTGAAATAAAGCCATAGGACGAGACTGTTCTCCTCTGAGCTGCACCACCGGCTCACCATACGCTTCTGTTTCCACTTTTCTAGTTTCTCGTAGGCACGAGAGATACGGAGGGGGAGCTGGAAAGTTCATGGGGTTTAGAATCCACACTACGAAGATCGACAGGACGAGACTGGTTTCTGAGTGACACAAGCAGTTGACGTTTACATGCTGGCTTTTTCATTTTCTTTCAAAATGGAGTTATGTAGACTGTGCTGAAAAATTCCTAAGTTTAGTTGAAAAAATATATAAGACAAAGAAAGCCACGGGGCGAGATATTTTCCTTCGACCTGCACCATCGTTGCACCATGTCGCATAATTTTCGCGAGTTTCTAGAGTATATAACGCAAAAATTAAGGAGGTGATGCTACCTTTCTCGGCGCTGTGTAAATGATATTGTATTAATAACCTAAGTGAACAAGGGAATGCGACGGGGTAATTAAAAAATTACTGCCCCGAGGAAGAATAAAAACAATAGGATCTGTTGATTTATTAATATTCTCCCGTTATTGCTGTATTTGTTCAAATTAATAATAAATCACTGTTGTGTCGCAAATTATAGTAATAATTCTACATATTTTCCATTCTCTTGAATAAATACCTTACTCTTTCAATGACTACCCACTCCCTCCACTGCATGGAGTTAGTAATAAACTTCAGTGTGAAGACGAAGCAATGAGCAGCATATCTATAAAAACATGTCTTCATAGCATGTTTTAACTGTGTGACGCTATACACGCCGTAGATGAGAATTCAATATCAATTTTATACCACTGCCATAGTGGGGTATATGAAATGTATAAAGCAGATGTCGATGAAATGTGAATGTGCGTGTTGAAACATGAAAAATGCACCGCACAGCAGGGCTCTTTTCATCCATATAATTCTTGGTCGTTCCAGAAGCTATTTTCCGACTTAACTGAGGCAATCGAAAATTCTGCTAGGGTAGTCATAGTGAGCGACATACACACTCAGCGCAAAATCATAAGATAGTTTTAGGAATTGCGATTATTGAGGGATAAGAATTAAATTTAGCTTAAATTTGTACAAACAATTGTTATTGTCTGCCATTGGAAGCTGTATAAATTCCAGTTGTTATTGGGAATTGGGAACAATAAAAATAAATTATATATTGAAAATTACTATTAAAAATACAGCGAATGCTTCAAGCCTCTGTTTCTACAACAAAGGCTGTATCACACAGGAAGAAAGAAGAGCAGACAGTATGTATGTCGATATAGGAACGTAGAGCTCACAAACGAGGGTATTCCGGCTCTTCTTTCTTCCTGTGTGATACAGCCTTTGTTGTAGAAACAGAGGCTTGAAACATTCGCTGTATTTTTAATAGTAATTTTCAATATATAATATATTTTTATTTTTCCCAATTCCCCAATAACAACTGGAATTTATACAGCTTCGTATGGCGGACAATAATAATTGTTTGTCCAAATTTGAGCCAAATTTAATTCTTATCCCTCAATAAATCGCAATTCCTAAAACTGTCTTATGGTTTTGCGCTGAGTGTGTATGTCGCTCACTATGACTACTGTGCCGATAAGAGGTGCCAACGCCGGTTATGTCTACGCCGGTTATGGCATTACAACAAGCTAACTTGCTGCAGATTTGGATTTATTTTTTGAGACAGTTTTTTAATGATTTAGTCCCATTTCGGGGGTGTTTTTCTCAGCCTTCCAACTTTATTAGAGGCTAATATTAGGGATTAATATTATTAGAGGCTGATGCAAGGCTAATATCGTTGCTTAACATAAAAGTGTTCTTACGACGCTCTTAGACAGTTTCACGCATTCAACTCTCTTCCTAATGCTAACATTTTGCTTTCTCGGCTTAATTATTGCTTTCCTAAGTTGAATATCAATTCTGTTCAACCTTGCCATGATGAGAGGTGATATAATGTATATAAACTGAAAGTCTCAACTATCACAACGAAGTAAACAGCATGGGTAATAGGTTACATCTCCGAATAACAGATTTTTTCTGTTCCTGAATTATTTTGTCCACAAGTTCTTCAATTTTAAAATTCATTTCTTCATAACTTTTTCTCACCGTGAAAAAGAACTGAATTTTATTCAGCTTATTAGGGGAGGTAATAACTGTTTTTGTGAAAGTTTCAGTTAAATTAAATTCTTACTATTCGAGAAATTACACGTTTTAGAAACTGTTCCACAGTTTTGGTCGGTAGTGTGCGCTAACGAATGCTTGGTAAAAAAAATTATTCTTCTATATGGTACTTAACGCCGGCAAAGAAAATTTTTTATATATTGCATATAATACAGTAATATATAAACATAATACTATATGAGCAATAGCGAACGTGTGAAATATGGAAAAAGTAGGCCTAGGAAAGAACAACGTAATAAGATACACACATTGTAACATGTGATACAGTGTGCATTAATTTCTTTATCTGCGACTGCACGTGCACAAGCCTGTCGTGAGCGTGCTTGTAAACATACCACAAAAACAAATACAATTGCGCTCTGTCGTGTACAGAGTTGCTACAGTTTATTTTTCTTCGAGGACGATAAGATGTTACGAACAGTAAACATTATTATATTGTACATAGTTTTATCATATGTGCAGTAACGGTTTCGTTTTTGCTCTTCTTGCCCCTCAATTTTAATACATTTTTCCAAGTATCGCCCTTCAATAATGACTCAGAGAAGATCCAACAATGGGCTTCTCATTTTCCGTGAGAATAGGCTTCGTAGTCAGTCAATTGGGTAATACATATGTCATTCAATCCTTGTAAATAGTACTTATTTTATGTAGAGCCAAATGATTTTATTTGTACATATCAAAAATCGCTGGTATCTTTGATCAAAGAAATTAGCTTGCGATTTAGAGAAGAATGAAACATAAAACATTGATGATTAGAGTCATCGTCTGTTAATGATATTTTGATATATACACGTGCATATATATAAATATAATATACAGTAAAAGTAAAAATACATTCGAAAGACGTACACAGATGCAACAGTATGCATGACGAAAACCGTGTCACTATACAAGCATTTACGCAAGCTGTTATGTCTTTTAATACTCGATTGCGTGCAGTATCGCCTGACAACAAACTTATGGTTTTCTTAATCTCTTCGATAAGAGCTAAATAGAGTGCTTGCAGCCGTGTTAGCCTTGCCTGCGGGTATTCCGCACCTGCAACAGTTTCTGTTTATATTCGTATAAAAATAGTGCTTACTGGTCATGATAGTTTATTTATTATATGAGTAATAAAATAATAATAGAAAATTAAATTTTTATTAAAACTCCGAGACTGGCCAGTAAAACAAAATAGTCGATTTTGATAGAGACTCAACAAGCTCATTTTAATGCTTAGTCAGGAATTATGGAGATACAGAGTAGTGGAAAGGTCGAATGAAACTGAATATTCTTTCGTTACCCAGCAGCAGTGTTCACGCTCCGTCTGAGTATGATATATATAATTACATTTTCTGTTCCGTGAGGGGGAATGATTTTCGAGGCACTATATCCGTGGTTCCCATCCGGGAAGGGAGATGACCTTCTAAAGGGTGAGAAATCTTAGATTATTTCCACATCGTTTAAAAGTTAACTTTAATTTTCTATTCAAATCTCTTATGAGTTATTAACTTTGCCCGAGGTTCCAGAGCATATCAAAAGTTTCTAAGGTGTGTCAGGCATAGAGTAGTTTTGGAACCAAGGCATTATGATTGATACCTCAATCACAGGGCAAGGGTTCAGCCAGCAAAGACTTTCGTTACTAACTACATTAAAAATTTACTCGCCTATGTCAATCTTCTATGAGACATCTCTGGATTGGGGCAAAGCTTGCAGTGTTCTCGAATTAAGCGTTCATTTAGAGCTTATAAAAGAAAATCTAACTTCTCAAGAAAATAGCCAGCATAATAAAGCGTTGCTCATTGCCACAGGGAACCTACTTAAGTTTGCACTGGCCGCGTTTCACTATTTTTCGCTAATAATTCTTAAATGAATAGTCGGATCACTATGGTATTTCATCACAAAGCATTTTACACCCCTACCTAATTTATGGCCCACCCAGCATATTGCTGTATGAGTTAAAAGAGGAGTTTACTCGTGCTTATTAAGCCTATATTACTGAAGCCAGGAAGTCGCGTCTACACGTTCGAACGACGCAGCAGTGAACCGTTTTGCAATCACGCCTTCGGTATCACCCGTGATACACCTGCCACTAATGCGACACAGGTTGGGTAACACCGGGTGACATCGACGACAACCCTCCTAAATTGTAGGGTTATGAGCTGGGTAACACTGCCTTTGTTTACAAACATTGATTTTGATACTCAACAATTGTTATTAAAAAGTGTATGACTGCCATATATTGCAGGAATTCCAGCATTGCAAGCACTTTTGCGTGTTTTTTCAACTTTTTTTCCTAAAGTACAGCCATAATAAAAGCCACAGACGGACCAATGGACCAGCAACAAAATTTAACCACTTGTTTCCACGGCATACCTAGCAACTGCTGTTAGGACAGACGAGTAAATCCCAGCCATAACAAAACGTCCGTGGCGGAGGTAATTTGAATATTCATTAGGAAGTGATAAATGATGCGAATGTCAAGAATTGTACGAGGAAGAAACTGTCCAACAGAACACATTATCGTATTTCTCGGGGACAAAAATAAATTTTTAAAAATCACTTGTCATAAGCAAGGAATTGCAAACTCTCCCAATAGATACCACATACTTTCGTCTTCACGGGCGTACAGAAACTCGAAAGCCCAGGGTTTGATCCTAGTATCGCAAAGCTCATTTTCAACACTTCCAAACACTTATTCTATAAAATTAAAGCTCACTTTCAACACTTTCAAACACTTATTCTGTAAAATTAAATGTTACTTTCAACCCTTTCAAACACTTATTCTGTAAAGTTAAAGCTCACTTTCAACACTTTTCAAACACGTATTCTGTAAAGTTCCTATTCGAATACAGTATATGCATGATAACGGGTATTATTTGTTGTAAGGTTGCATTTGGCGAATATGCACTCAACTCTCGTGTACTATAAAGTTCCTATTAGAATGCAGTATGCGATTAAGAACATCTTTACCTCCGCCAATGAGGTTATGTTTTCGTGGAGTTTATCTGGCTGTCTGTTTGTTCGTTTGTGTGCCACCAATATAACTAAACAAGTTATGGACGTATTTCAACAAAATTTGCAGGGATTGTTGAGTATGTTAGGAGGAACAGATGATTAACTTTTGGTGAAGATCCGTTCAACAGTTTGTTTGTTTGTTTGCCTCCTTTTCTTAATGCCATAACTCAAAAAGTTATGGACGGATTTTTGTGAAATTTACATGAATTGTTACCCATATTACAAAGAGTGGATAACTAAATTTTGTGATCATCTATTTGTTTGTTCGTTTGATTGTGGCTGCGTTTAATTTAATGCTTGTTAGCACAATAACTCACAAAGTCATGTAGGGATCTTTATGAAATTTATAAAAGTGTTTAGTAATGTCAAAAGATATAAATGATTAAATTTTGGCGTTGATCGGTTGGTCCGTTTGTGTGTTTGAATAATGTTTGCCAAAATATTTGTTGCCAGCATAGCTAAAAAAATTATGAACGAATCATCAAGAAAATTACTGGAATTGCAAATACTGTGAAAAGGCACAAATTATTAGATTTTAGTGTTCATACAAAGAAAATCATGGTTTCAGAACCAATATAAAAATTTTTCCTTATAGTTGCCTTGCTTGGCGGGGTTATGTGCTCGTTCTCAGAGTGCTCTAGTTTGTTCTAGGGTTGCATTCACTGAAAATATGTGTCTGTATCATTCAACTTGTATTGCAGTTCGCATTACATTAGTGAAGCGTTTGGCCAAGTGCTGTAAAGGCCAACACTTTTAGGACAAATAGACATCATTGCCGCATACCATGGCAGCGTGACACGCTATACAGCAGCAAGAGTTCAGCACTTTCATAAGTGAGAAAGCATTTGTTATTATTGAAGAAACTATGCTCGAGTAATGCGCATGAAACACTCTCAGATGCGGAAGTATGTTTCCATAGACCGCAACAGTACTTGACTCTTAGGTCTGACGCTGGCGGCCAAAAGTCGGCAACGGAAAAATGGGATTTTCTCAAGAGCTATTCCTTTCCCCTTATCTAACACTGAAGAAAAAATTCCAAGGTACCCAATATTTTTCTTGTAGAGAAGGTATCTTGGATACGGCGGGGACGCACTTGGGCGCTTGCCTGCATGACCGTGTCTGTACATGTTCATAATAGCTCTTGAGAAAATCCCATTTTTCCCATTTTGGCCGCCAGCGTCAGAGGCCACTTGGACCTAAGAGTCAAGTATGATAATGTGGGGCACTGCGCCCATGTACTTTTTCTGGAGTGCACAAAGGGTCATAGTGAATCGATAGAGGCCTCATTCTTATATAATATGATAGGTAATTTGAAGCTCTTTTTTGATGCAGACGCCCAAACTTGTTAGTTGAAATAGTTGAAATTTTGAAAACAGGCGCCTTGCCCCGTGCTTGAGGCAAAGCGCCCCACTGCAGGAGCGAAGTGCCCACAAACATTCAGGTAGCCTACATAGATTGCTTACAGACCTCTGCTCATTTACACGTTAGTCAGAGACGCTGGAATCGCAGTTATGGCAAATGTAGCTAAGCCCCCGCTACCTGTGCAAGCTTCATGAACCTATTTCTTGCATGCAGCGAATTAAAGCTATGCCTTCTTGGGACTGTTATTTGAAAATGGTTCACAACATACCAAAGATGGTCATTCTTCATCACTTGAAGCGCCTGAATGTGGAATCAGTTTTCTCCTGACAGTCTACACCATTTCCTCTTTTTCAGCACGCTTTCCTCATTTTGTTATTTTTGACTTTTTGCTCTGGGTTTGGTGCTTGTTTTGTTTGAAGGAGCTTTGCCGCTAGGTATTACAGGCGCTTAGCCCCAAACCCCATGTCTCCATCAAAATAGTCATAACCACTACAAGATCAATTGCAAGGAGCTATGAAATATTGAATACGTAGTAGAAAACATACGCTTTGTAATTATTCATCAAATAAAGATTCAAAATAGCTATTTTCGACGTTAAAAAATGTTGCGAATGGCACAAGAGTACTTTTACTCGCAAAAATGTGTTTACGGTCATAACTTAGCTTAACAACCTCACACAGCCACACTCTTCCACACAGTAGTGCGCAGCGGGCTCCCGCACCGTTGCATAATCGCGACACGTGGCTACAAACGCACTAATTCTCGGTATCATGAAAAGGCGCCTTACCCCACATGGGCGCGGTGCCCCACGTTACCCTACTGTTGCGGTCCATGATATTTCTATAAAATTGAGTAAAGAGTATAGCAGAAAACCAACATTCACCCACCTTTTAAGTTGTGACACTGAAATATATATATGTATGTATGTATGTATGTATTAGTATCGTATACACATGTACTGCTTGGAACTCAGTTATACAGTATATGGAATAGTATTCACCAATGGCATTGGGCCATAATCTGCAGCACTACATTAAAAATGATAGAGGTTAAATAAGTAGTACACTGCAGTACATTGAATTCTTAGATAACAGCACAGCACATGCCCCGCACAATTACATTATTGAGCTATAGGTAGAACAATGGCCACATTTGACACTATACCATGATCTAAGTACAACTCGAATACTGTAAACAATTACACGGCTGAAACATCGTGCAAAACTGCACGTTGACATACAATGCAAATCTAAAACCCCAGTACAATTCCGTCAGGTTTGTGTTACTGAAGTATAGCTGGAACATTATGCACTTGTACTGTAACACTCGTAACAAACCCGGCAGTGGCGGAATGCAAGAGTGATGCACTTGCATGCCCTAGTACCCAAAACCACCTTTCCGTCAAACAAGTGATTTTTTGTGATGCTTAATTAGCTTGATCGTCAGCATTGCTATCATTTGCACTCCAGAGCAGGGGTACTGACCTTAACCAGGAATGGGGACGGTCATTGGTTGGTCGCAGCTGTTACATGGGCCTTCCGGCTCTGACGCCACCAATCTAACAATTTATAATCGACTGCAGTGGTGCGCCCCTCTGAGGTCTTGGGATGCCTATCTGCAGCACGAAATAGTGCGTGTGGACTTCCAGTTAGGATGTACTGTCAAGCTGGTTTTTCCTCTTTACTATGAACATTTACAGTACAACTATGCTACTTTTTTTAATATGTAGCTAAAACATCTCACTTGCCATATCGCACGATGATATACTTAGAATGCAACTCTTAGATTTCAGTACGTTTCCATCAGGTCAGTGACCTATTAATGGCCGAGCAGTAACTCTTATGTTCTTTGATGCTCTTGTTCAGCTACACAAAGTGAAATTCTAAGCGATATTTATTGGTTCCTTTGTTCCACGTTAATAGTGATATGCATAATAAAAGAGGTCAAAGTCTTTTATGCATGCATTCAAACATTGGATTCTCATGCTGCTTCTCTATAGCTAATGGTGGTTCTTTATTTTAGTGAAAGTCGTATGGAAAACAGCAATAAGTCCTTAAGGCTCTTGTGCCCCGTCTCTGTTACTAATGGCCGTTCTTATTTTAGTTNTGCATGCATTCAAACAGTGGATTCTCATGCTGCTTCTCTATAGCTAATGGTGGTTCTTTATTTTAGTGAAAGTCGTATGGAAAACAGCAATAAGTCCTTAAGGCTCTTGTGCCCCGTCTCTGTTACTAATGGCCGTTCTTATTTTATTTAATGTTGTACCAAGAAGAACGATTTTCGTAGACTCTAATTTAAAGTCAAAGTCATAAATGGATGACTGGATCGTTTCTCCTCCGGGTAAGTTAAAGCTCCAACAGTGGGTTAGACATACGTTTCCAAGTTCCCATGTGATATTAGATAGGATGAGGAATAAGGGAATGTAGGCTACAGAAGAATGAAGATAGATTGTAGTGATTCGCCACGGTTGATTGTAATGATGATGATGATAGTAACCAACAACAATGCTTCGTCTTTTATTCATGAAACCTACATTTCTACTGGATCAACTTATTTATAAAAGGAATTAATCTATCGCAGCATTGAACAAATATATAAGTGTTGGCTGAAATCTTTCAAAATCTGAACGGTGCTTTAGTTAATCAACGTACAAGAATAAAAATGACCAGATTATGATCTCAAATTCTCAAATGAACGAACAAAATGCATTCACACTTAGCAAGAGTATAAAATTACTTCAGCACCATTGTCACTGTACTGTAACGAGCCCCTTCTATTTATCAATGATTCGCTTATACATATATCCACTATTTAATACTGTAATGCACCGGTTGTTAGTTGCTTACTTGCTTGACTTCCCGCTTATTTGATTAGTTAGTCTCTGTTCTCATTTAAAATATTTGTTAAGAGCAAGCATCTGCTGAA
The DNA here is from genome assembly GCA_001587735.2 of Parhyale hawaiensis. Classification (NCBI taxonomy): domain Eukaryota; kingdom Metazoa; phylum Arthropoda; class Malacostraca; order Amphipoda; family Hyalidae; genus Parhyale; species Parhyale hawaiensis. The sequence goes on along the minus strand of LQNS02000211.1, from coordinate 10,597,599 downwards.
CGTCATGGGATAAGATGAGGGGAACTAAGGTCTTAAGTTAGCTATAATTAGGTTCTTAGATTATAAATGAACATAACGTATTGCTTTGCCGCCGTACAAGAAAAACCCGCTAGCCTCATCTGATGTTATTTCACCTATAGAACGATTTCTGAAAAATCTGTAAACAAGTGTAAAGGAAAGAACCAAAGTATAACGAGCCATTTTATACATTGCAAACGTTTCGAATCGAATGCTTCTATTCCATCGTGAGTGCTGCAGCGTAAACAGAGAATTAGCTGATCGAATAAACAACAAAATAAAACAATTGAAATTGAATAAAGGTCAGTAAAGAAACTCAAGAACAACTTCCTAAAATAACAACACACATATCTTTATATATTTAAACATAAACACAGGAGGTTAAGAGGGAGGAGTTGTCGCAAGCGGTTTTGCAGTTACCCATTGTCGCTTGAAGAGAACTAAATTAAAAAAAATTTATACAAACTTTTACACAACAAAATTTTTTTACGGTACTGAAACAATATATGTACATAGGTTTAACTTCTATAGGTCATATGAATCTGGAATTAATAATAATAGGAGCAATAATACCAATAATAATAATAAGTTTCTTAGAACGAGGTTCATAGAACATGACAAGGATTTAAAAATTACGCAGGGAAATCACTGCTCTCATTACCTCCACCAATAAGGTTATGCTTTCGTCGGGTTTGTCTGTCTGCTGTTCCTCTGTCTGTTAGTGTATCTGTCTGTCTGTCGCCAAGATAACTCAAAAAGTTATGGACGGATTTTGACGGAATTTACAGAGATTGTTAGGTATGATAGGAGGAACAGATGATTAACTTTTGGTGAAGATCCGTTCATCCGTTTGTTTGTTTGTTAGTCTGCCTCATTTTTCTTAATGACATAACTCAAAAAGTTATGGACGGATTTTTATTAAATTTACATGAGTTGTTAGGCATATTACGAAGAGTAAATGACCAAATTTTGGTGATGATTTGTTTGTTCGTTCGCTTGTTTGTTGCTGTTTTTAATTTTTTACTTGTCAGCACAATAACTCAAAAAGATGAGAATGGATCTTTGTGAAGTTCACAGGAGTTGTTGGTAATGTTAGATGACATAAATTATTAAATTTTGGCGATGATCGGCTGATCTATTTGTGAGTTTGACTAATGTTTGTCAGAATGTTTGTTAGCAGCATAACTCAAAAAGTTATGAACGGATCTTCAAGAAAACTACTGAAGCTGTAAATACTGTTAAAAGCCACAAATGATTAAATTTCGGTGTTGATAAAAAGAAAATCATAGTCTCAGGACCAATTTGAAATTTTCCATTACCGCGGCCTAGCTTGGCGGAAGCATGCGCTCTCAGAGAGCTCTAGTTTACAATTCTTTCCACCGGTTGACTTCAAACTTTTTCGTCGAAATACCTTCAAAATTTGTTATCCCTTCCGGAAAAAAGAAGAGTTGCGGACTGGCAGAGCTCGTATGCTGCAAGTACTTTTTTTCAACAATTTATCTGGCGCACCCAACATGCAAGTATCTCTAATCGAAGACCCAGTGCAATACCACCACTTTCTTGCACTAGAAACCATCAAACCTAAGAAAATTAACAACGTTTTTTAAATGCCGAACATTTCAAATTTAGCTAGGACAAATTCAAAGCACGATCACCTATTTTAGAAAGCTGATGCATATTTTGGCGAAAGGTCGTCTATAAATGCTGACCAAAGTACAGTCCCTCTTATAAAAGCTTCTTCCTCTTAACTTCATTAGCTTGTGTTTAAATATATATAGTTATGTACGTGTGTGCGAATGTGGTGTACATAAGTTTAAGATATCGCTGTTGATTTTTTTTACTGACCTTCATGAAATTTAAATTACTATACTGTGAATGAAGTTACATTGCAGCAGTGATGTTGGAAATTCAGCATTCCGAAACGTTTGCGTATCACAAAATAATTCTTTCTACCTTGGTTCTTGCACTTATTCTTTGTTTGATATTCCCTTTGATAATGAGGGAGGTAGGGCCTCTGCAGAATCATAGCCAAAAGTATGAACAACGAAAGGATGCCAAAAATTTTATTTTATTTTTTTTTTTTGGGGGGGGGGGGGGGGTATGCATTTTAAAGTTTTTGTAAGTGAAATATGATACTTATCATGTTGGCATACAGTATCAATTTTTTATTACAAAGCGATAAATTTTGATCAAACCTCAGACTACAATGTTCTAGATTGCTCTCAAATGTTCTCAGCGACTCTAGTCAACCCTCAGATGAAAACAGGGCCATGCTGCAATCACTACTCACAAAGAGCGGTCCTAAGTATGGTTGGACGCAAGGAATTGCTTAACGCACAGAAAGAATAGGTTGCTAGAAGTAAAAGGTCAAGTCAATTTGATAGCACCCTCCACTGGGAAACCCACACGCATTGATTCGTGACCAACTTGTCTGAGAGGAGTAAGTACGGCTGTAGTCGACCACGGGTCCGTTAAAAACTATGGCGACATCGACGGAAGCTTCAACGACCTCCCCACCTACTCTCCCATTTCTGTGCAAGATAAATGCTCCCACGGTAGCTGTGCATACCAAGCAATTTTGTTGACTCAGCGTAACGAGCGCCGCGAAGATCTCTCACCTGGTTCGATACTCGAACCCGGCACCTAGAGTGCCATCAGTTCAGTACGCAAGGCTGCTGCTACCGTGGGTATGGTAGAAAATTTGATGTTCAGGTCACTGGATATTATCTGAAACTTTTCCATCTTTTCACCCCTTGTGTTGAGCTGTGTAAAGACAGAAGAGGTTGCAGAAAATCTCCAGTAACCTCAGCATCCCGTTGAGTACAGTTAGTTCACTCATAAATAGATTAATAGATCTGATACTATTGAGAACCAATGCAGAACAGGTGCTTCTAAGCTCTCTCCAGGATTCCGGAGAAAGTTGGGAAGCAAGATCCAAAAACTCCTATTTATCACGAGTTTACGTCAGTGAGAGCATAAAAAGTAATGAACTACACAAGGCAGTCTACAGTCGCGAAGATAAAGGTAGACACCACTCTTTCTGAAACGGTATAGATATGAGAGGTTAATATTTGCAAAAGAGATAAAGATAAGCAAAATTCTTACTGGTATTACTGAAGAGTTCTATGGACGGATGAAGCGGAGATTGCTTTGTGCGATCGTATTTTTCGGATTCATCTATGGAGGAAAGACGGCGAAGCATTAGTACGAACGAGCAGAACACCAACCTTTTCTGATTTTTTACGAGAAGCATTGGTAAACTGTAGATTATAGATGGTAAAATGAATGCAGAAAAATATCAACAAATGCTAAGGGGAAATTTAGTGCCTTTAGTAGAGAGCCTTGGGCTTCCTCCTGATTGGATCTTCCACAAAGACAATGACCCTAAGCATGTCAGGAACAAGAAGTGGCTTGCTGAAAACACATTTGGCCGAGTCAGTCCCTGGATTTGAATCCAATTGAGAACTTGTGACGACGTTTAAAGATTAAAAATGAGGAGAAAGAGGTTCACCAAAAATCACAAATCTGAAGGCAGTTTGCCAGGAGCATTGGAGTAAAATGCCTACCATANGAAGTGGCTTGCTGAAAACATATTTGGCCGAGTCAGTCCCTGGATTTGAATCCAATTGAGAACTTGTGACGACGTTTAAAGATTAAAAATGAGGAGAAAGAGGTTCACCAAAAATCACAAATCTGAAGGCAGTTTGCCAGGAACATTGGAGCAAAATGCCTACCATAAGGTGTGCCAATCGCTAATTAAGGAGTACAGGAAGAGATTGGTTGCTGTTGAAGTTGGCAAGGGCTTTGCTGCTCAGTACTAAACGAGATAACATGTTTTATTCCGTTAAACGATTATTTTTTTCACCCTTGAAAACGAATACATTTTATACTTTTCTGGAAGTTTGAATATCATTTAGTTGCATATACATATACTGGCAGAGTGCAATTTTATGCAGTAAATTTATTCCCATTCTGCTCAGGTAATAAACAACGCGTAAATATATTACTTAACTAGTGGACCCGTGCGTGAAAAAATTCACGCAGTAAGCTCTATTTTTCCTTAATATAGGCTAGCGGGGAATCGTCTCTTCTCTGGCATGCTTCTTCATGTTCTTTAATGATCCTTTGCTGGGCTCTCATCCTTAGGTTCTCTTTTCTCCGACTTGCCTTTTCCACATTTTCCCGCTCACACTTAACAGCAGCTCTTATTCCCTTCTGTAACCTTCCTGCATGCTTCACGTCTTTCTTGACACTATTTCGTACAGCCGCTCTATCTCACTCCATTGGTAGCACATCTTCGTTCTTGAGACTGTAGTAGTCTCGTTCTTTTTTTACGTTCCCTATCCTCCTTTTTAATTAAACGTGCCCCTTCCATAATGAGAGGCACAATTTTCTGTAAAATCACAGTTCATTTACAGAAGATAGTTGAGTCAAATTTGGGTGTATGCGTTTCGCTCCTAAATTACCAGGTTTGAGACGCCAAAATTACGTCACGTCACTGACGAAAATATCAAAGATTCCTCGCTGCAACAGAGGCGTGACGCAGTTGTGATGTCACAAATCTGTAAATTTAGAGGCGTAGCGCATGCACTCAAATTTGACACAACTATCTTCTGTAAATGAACTGTGAGTAAAACACTGCCATAAACTTGGATCCAACTCCAGTCAGTTTATATGCAACTAGCTGGAACCCGTGAAAATTCCCCACAAGAAAAGCACTATGCTCCAGTGAGATCTCGGACCCGTATCATCTTAATTTTATCTGATCTAGTACTGAAAGAACCTATGTAAATTCAACAGAATAAAAGCACTGTTAATCAGTTATATTGCCCCCAATCCGTATCAAGCATACGAAGCACGAAAATAACACAGCGCGAAAATATGTTTCAGGCGAAACCGTCAGACTTCTGCTTATGACCCGAGAGCAGGTCTAGCTAGAAAGTATGCAAACTTTGTCTTCTCCCGAGGTGCTACCCAATATACCGTCGTTTTCGTAATTTTACCGTATCTAATTGTGAAAGTGTAACGGTCGTACTAACTATCTAACTAAGAAAGGTACGTAGGGAGGAACAAGCACATTATCAGCTTATATGCAATGTGAGTGCAGCGTAGCCATTATACTGTACTTGATGATATCTGCTTCAATGAACTGCTGATATTCTGTCCTTTGAAGGAATCTACTCCGTCAGGGAAGGCAGTAAGCTAGAAGAAATAATTGTCTACTGCCCGTGAAAAATCATCAATTCATGAGTGCTCCGTTGCTCATCTGCAGTGTTTATATATATATATTGTTGAAATACATCATTACCGCTATTATGAAAACGTTCCAACATGTAATGTTGATAATAGTGGGGTTGGAGAGTAAAACTGGGTCATGGAACGTAACCCCCTCTATATAATGTAAAGATGGATTACACATATGCTAATTCTCTGTATTGGAGCGTTTATACGCGAAAGTAACCCTCGCATATTTACAACAAGAACCAGGTGTAGTTGCTGCCCCGCACTAGGTATTGCTCTCTGTTTTCGCATGGTAAGTTTGCCAGCATGAAAAGAAGTTGGTATTCCTATGCCGAAGTTAAGTTGGTAGCACATGTCCGAAAATCAAGGTGCAATGCTATCTTCGCAGCCAAAAAACAGGGTCGTCACAAAAGCTAAGCAGTAATTCAGTTTCTGCTGGGTGCAGCGGCAGCTTCAAACTGTGTTAGGATGTCACAAGCACAAATAATGAAGAAATATCTGTGTAATTTTTATGCTTTCATTTTTGCCAGCCTAGCACACTAGTTACCAGTGCTAAGAAAGTTATGTCTTTGCTAGGGTTTGTTATTCTATCTGTTTGTCCTTTAGCAACATAATTCACAAAGTTATGAACAGATCTTTATGATATTTACAGGAACTGTTATGAAAGTCAAGAGGAATAGATAATTAAATGTTGGAACTGTCTTCCTCAGAGATGGAGGTTGGGGGGTCTCGGGTCATTTGTTCATTCCGTCAAATTAGCGCCATAGTTCTTGGTGACCCGAGGTCGACTGCAACTACACTTACTCATCTGGGGCCAGGGGGCCTATACCCCCAGCACAAACCAGTGTATGTGGGTTTCCCAGGTGAGGGTGTGGTCTACGTTGTCTTTACCTTTACCTTTTGAACGATCCGTTTGTCCGTCAGTCTCTTTGTCTCTCTGCTGTCATTTAGCAACGTGACAATAGGGATAGATTTTTATGAAATTTTACAGAACTGTTAAAAATACAAGCAGGAGCAACCAATTAAATTTTGTGATGATCCGTTCGTCAACTTATCTCTCTGTCTTTTAGCAACATAACTAAAAATTTTCCGTACGGAATGTTCACGAAATCTACAGGAACTGTTAGGCATATTAGATTGTATAATAGTGATGATCCGTCTCTCTTTTTGGCAGTTTCTTCGTCTACCATTCCGTCTTTCAACATTGCATTGCTTCTGGCCTCTCAGAGTAAAGCTCTAGTTCTTTTATAATAATATTAGTCGAAGAGGTTGTCTATCGAAGTGACGAGAGCACCTTGCTTCAATAGCAAGCTGGCAGACACCTCTGCAATGATGCAAAGGACGCAAGGAAGGAAGAGCGTGACGCGGCGTCACTACCATTCGCAGTCAACGTAATGGTTGGCCAATTCTATAAATGGTCACTCTTCCACAGTTTCACCTGACATATAGAGACGTTATGAGCCCATAGATAAGTGGTAATTGTGTGGCTATGGTTTTTAAGGGCGCATCAAAAAGTTTAACTGAAGCCTCGATGCATTCGTTCGTACAGAGCAAGCGTGCGCAGTATCACCAGGCAAAGGGATATTGAGCGTACGTAGCTTGAATTAGTAATGCCAAAGGCCGTCGCTGTTTCTGCCTGGTCCATTCGACTGGAATTACCTTTGTGATTTATTAATATGACATGGTGTGACCTGTAGTGAAAAAAAGTGTTTGACTTCTTTGGGGAAGTCAACACACAAGCTTCGCCTGTAGATTTAACATAGTGGGTCTGCTCGACATGAATAGTTGATAGAGTAAGCGTTAATATGGTTCATGCCGCGCACTGTGGTGAAGGCGATATTTAAGCGAGACCTACATACATGCTACTTGAACACGTAGGGATCTTTATAGTCACTGCAACAACAGAGATCTATTGTATACTATTTTTGAGTCTCTTTGCTATGAAAGTTTGCATATAATAACAAGAGTGCAGTTTGCTAAGCTCCGTTTGTGTCACTTACCTTCAATTGTTTATCCAACTGGCAGAAGTACGGACTATTGCAAACCTTAGTTGAACGTAGATGAGCTATGTATTTTAGTGGCTCATGAAAAAATGCAATGAGACTGACAAAGAATCAGAGTTGCTTCTTTTTATTTCATTTCATCACGATTTGCTGATCTTGTGTGTATCTCAGTTACACAAGAATCAAGTGTTTATTATTTAGCACGATATAAAATAATGCTCTATATTGGAAGAGAGTTTTAAAAAGTTCGCAGAAATGAGGAAAATCTAGGTACGTTCAACCCTTCACTGTGCCATTTAATATACCTTTCCAGTAGGAATAGCACAATTAAAACTGCATCGCGTGTGATACCTTACGCAGTGAAGGGTTAAAATTTAGGTCTTTCTTGGGATCTGCAAATGTTTTGCTCAGTAAATCAATGAAGCCTTTTCCAAATACACATTCGACTGACTTTAAAGCACTTTTTGATCACTTGGCTAGAGAATGAGTTAAATATTTTACACATTTATGCGAGCAGTGAGGCGTGTAGCAACCGTTTAAGTGTAACTTTTTTAATATTGAACTTTTGCAATATGTGTTACCGATTGGTATAGTAAAGACGAGCCTAATAAGCTTGACCTTTCGGGAATTTCAGAAAGGAACGTTGCATGACTTTTCCACTTTCAGTTTTGCTGTAGGTGTTAGAGGAAACCTAATCACGTTGAAGACAGCGCAAACCTTCATTTACTGAGCAAGTCTGAATTGTCGCAAACCTCGAGGGTGCTCATTTAAGGGTTAAAGCCTGACACTCAATTCACCGGATTGCAGCCATATTGCATCTGGCTGAAGTTCCGATGGAGTAAGTCAAGCCCGTTTTGGCGTAATTTTGTCTGCCAGTTATGACGCCCTAAGTCTGCTGTCAGTGTGGCAAGTACCTTTGGGTTGCGTACGTGCCTAGAAGGTAGAAGAACGGATAACAAAGGGTGCCGAAAATCCTAGCTCTAGTAAGAATACAGCGAGCCCCCACTTGCGAACGCTACTGGTTCCGAGAGGTTTTTTGAAAGCTGCATTGTTCGCAACAGTTAAATCTAGAATTTCAATATTAAATTGCTCTCTGAAGTTATTTCAATAAGATTAGATACATACTTGGAACCGAACAGACGGGCAGACCCATTACCAGACGCGCTCCGGCCCTTGATGAGCAACTGCTGTTATGCCATATCATTTAGGTATCTGAGGAAGACAAAAAAAAGACAAAGTTGAAAAGCCATTACTACTCTAAATACTCTTCAACAGTTATTTCATTTCTATTGCAACGACTCTGGTACAAAACCTACCTCAATAAGCTGCAAATTTGTCCATTGATACTGATTATGTTCATGATACTTGTGTCTTGAGGCCTACCGATGCCCATGAAATAATGCAAATATTAAAATCATTGAGCGGAAAATGTTGTAACCGTGATGAAATTCAACCTTTTCTTTTCATGAGAGTTATTAATTGAATAGTTAATCCACTTTGTTATATTTTCAACTTGTGTTTTGCTACTGGTATTTACCCCAATGAACTGAAGCATGCTCGTGTTATACCAATATTCAAATCTAGCAATCCAAATGATGTAGCTAATTTCAAACCAATATCAACGCTGTCAATGTTCAACAAATCACCTAAAAAATTAATTCACTCCAGATTAACCAACTTCCTTGTCACTCATAATTAAATTTCCAGCCAACAATTTGGCTTTCGAGCAAAATCTAATACTACATAGGCGATATTTTATCTAGTGACTGATACATTAAAGTGTTTTCACGATAAATCATATGGCATTTGCCTCTTCTTAGACATACGGAAAGCTTTTGATAGCGTTGATAACCAATTGTTGTTGGCAAGCTCCTTATCGAATCGTGACCAATATGTGGTATGTAATGCGGTTAAATCTAAAGTTTCACCCATTAAAATTGGAGTCCCTCAAGGAAGCGTGCTAGGACCGCGTTGCTCTTCAATATATATGTTAATGATATATGTAACTACTCTTGGTATGAAGTGTGTTCTGTTTGCAGATGATGCAGTGTTCTACACTATTAAATGCAATTTTCTCTCAGCCATAGCTGATATTCAATATATTCTACGTAAACTGTCGGAATGATTAATTCAAATTAGATTGATTGCCCATGAGGATAATACTAAGCTGATGTTATTCTCTCCTCGTTCTCATCCTGACTTTCCGACGATTCATTTCAACGGTAAAGAATTAGAATGGGTGTCTCACTTTTGATATCTTGATTTGATTCTTGAAGATGAACTTAGTTTCAAAGCCTACATTGAAGAGTTAGGCCGAAAGCTTAGTAGAGCTCATGGTATAATATATGCAGTGTCTAATTATGTCAATCATGATTCGTTGAAAGAAAATTTGCGATTCAATTGCTTATTCCTTCTTAATTCAAAATATTATCATCTGGGGTGCAGCCCCTCATTGTTGGATTCGTAAATTAGAAGTTGTGCAAAATAACATACTAATGCGAATACTTCGCGTTAAACGAGATCGAAATAATATACCGTTGATGAATCGTAGTGATATGTACCGCGATTTACACATGTTGCAACTCAAGATGTGTATAACTATTCTCCTCTTACGTTTTTCCGATCGCTCATACGTAACCATGCTCTTGTCTTTCAACAATATTACGGATCACTCCTACCCCATCAAAACTACTAGATGAGACGCTTCATTCTCAATCTTCCAAATGTGCGTGTTGATGTAGAGAAACGTTCAACTATTTTCCAAACCGTATCACTTGTTAATCGAATTCTAACACACCCATTAGATCCTAAATCTAATGACGCCTTTAAAAAGCGCTAGAAAGATTATATTATGCAATTGCATTAATCTAATTACTACTTGTTACCCAAAAAAGTTCCACAACTTTTCTATGGGTGATGGCAGATATATTACTGTACGTTTACGAACTCAGAAAGTTTTCATTATTGTAATGTTTATCTGTGTGTAATAAACCTATCAAAACCTATCAAGAAAATACCGTTACGTAAGACGTAACAGAAACAATAGCAGTGCTAGCTAATATGACGAGAGCAGTAACGCTCATAGATATAATTGAGCCATGCTGTACTTCTCAATTAACCCTACAATTACAAGACAGAGAAACAACACATAAATATGATTATACAGGATAGAGGACTTGCACGATTGGGTTGTCAAAGTGAACTTAAGCCAAGCCCACTTTCTCTTTTTTTTATATTGTTCTCTCTCAAAAAATTCACAAAATACACTGTCTATTCAGAGAACAAGCCCTTCAAAAGAAAATTAACTTATTGGGCACACGACGACCTTAATGAATTATAAATTGCAATACATTGTTCTTTATGTTTGTGTTTAAGAGCATAATCAGACATGGGTAAAGTCAGTGATTCTGGAAGTCGATTAAAAGCAGACACAGCCCTAAACACCGCGAACTGTTTCTCAACTTCCAATCTTACAGTTGGTAAGTTAAATCGAGAGCTCCTTGTATTTTAATGATCATCTGGAATTAAGGGTTGAAAATGGTTCAGGAATATGTAAGACTGCATAACGAGAGCCTTCCTAAGAAATTTGAGCAGGAAATTGTTATATATATCATTGTATTTCAAGATTTTTAGTTTTTGAGTCATGCAGTTTGTAGACATAACTGGAATATTATTTGCATCTCTTTTTACGTTCAAAATAATCCTCAATGTCTCGTTCATAATTGTCCTTATTTTAACTGTATGATTGGAAGTCGCGCCACTCCAAATTATAATAGCATAGGTAATGTGTGAATACATTATGGAGTAATACAAAGATAACAAGGAATCTTTACATAGGTATTTCGCAACTGAATAAATAGCCCCCTTTGCTTTGTTGAGTTTTAGAC
>LQNS02000211.1:10555938-10586412 GCA_001587735.2 Parhyale hawaiensis | reverse complement strand
GTAATACAAAGATAACAAGGAATCTTTACATAGGTATTTCGCAACTGAATAAATAGCCCCCTTTGCTTTGTTGAGTTTTAGACACAGTGCATCAATATGGCAGGAAAAGCTCAACTTATAATCAATTATCACACTAGATAACGGAAAGATTTAACCCACTCCAAGACGGTGTCGTTGAAGTGGATCGCTGGCTGATCTGGTGCTTGCCTTGGAGTGAATAACATTAACTTGGTTTTTTGGGTATTTGGGGTTAACCCGTTTTCTTTGAGCCAAAAGTGAAGTTGATTATTAAATTGAACTACTTTGTTTATTGCACTGGCAAATAAACTGGCATTAAAATTGCTAAAACCTACTATATCATTAATAAAAACATTAAACAACAACGGTCCCAAGAAGATCCCTGAGGTACTCCAATATTCAAATATTCCACTTTAGATTGCACATCATCCACTTCGACATATTGCTTTCGATTAGACAGGTAACTGGATATGAGTTGCAGTACACTTCCCCGTACGCCATAGTGCTATAATTTTACCAGTAATATATCCTTGTTAACCGTATTAAACGCTTTTTGCAGGTCCAGAAACAAGCAAATAGAGTATGACTTATATCTAAATGCATGTAACAAATCTCCGACTAGCTTAAATATTGCAAGGGTTGTGTTTCTGTTGTTCTTCCGAAACCCATATTGCACATTGGTTAACACATTATGCCTATCAAAAAAAGCCACCAAGCGGCTATGAAGCAACTTCTCAAATATTTGATTAAGCAATCAATGGTAGTGTGAAAATGGGCCTAAAATTAGATGCATTATTATGGCAACCGGATTTATGTATGGGGAACACTCGGGCAGTCACTTAACGTGACTTATGCGAAAATGTTGAAAGGAACTTTACTTTCATCACCTTGAATCATATTGCAGGTGCCAGAAGCAACCAGATTATGCAGAGCCGACTCACATCTCCATTTTACGAGGAAGATTGCGTCCTTATAAGTCTTACAGGTAATCGAATAAAGGTAAACGCCTGAAACGTGAGTTAGCGGGTCGAAGCCAGGACACCTGTCTGGACTTTAAGGCAAGTTAAGTCTAGAAGGCTCAGCTTCGGCGCTCACTCGAACACACCCCAAGACAAACCTTCTAAAGCAATAGGACATTTTTCGAGCATCCATGGACAGCAGCCAGGCTACTCGTATCAACGAACAACCTGATGTTCCTATCTTGGGGAGTAGCTCTATACTACGAAATAAGCCATGGACTGGAACTGTACTCCTTTAATTGAGTAGTGCCATCCATACCCTATGATCTTCTTAGCTCTAGTTTCCAGTGAATAATAAAGGTTGCGAATGAATATTATCCAGAACAGTGATGGTACTGTATATTATAATAATCAACATAAACAAAAACATAGTAAATAAAAATTAAAAAAAGCTTCTGTGTCGTGGAGGTGCCTCCCGCGCACTCCTCACAGTCACATGAGCGCAAATTTTTTCGCCTAAAGAGAATGAGTGGTTACAAAAATTATTGTTGTTCAATCGCAGGAAAAAAAATTAATGATCATTCATGGTACTTGTACTATGAATGACCGATCCATTATACTTGCCCTACTTGATCCTTAACTTCATATATGAATAAAGGAACTCGTGACTTATTTTACATCGGCGAAGCATTTTTGACCGCGCGGGAACTTTTGTAAATGAATAACGTACATACAACGAATTCGTATATTACGAAAACCAGGCGTAAAGAGACGTTATCTCTAGAGTTCCCATGAAAAACATAAGTGTATAACTGTAAAACATCAAAGCGCTTAGTCTAAGACAAATTCAGTAAATTTTCAAAGCCTCTAGTTGACTGACGCCTGTAGATCATGTAACTCCACAGCGCACTTGGTAATTAGCAATAATGCAATGGTAAAAATCTGCAGGCATCCAGAATACGACTCACATCATGCGTTGTTAGCCAACGTCGAGCATACTTTACAATAATTGCATGCAGTTGAAGCTTCCATCCCAAACACCCATCACTTTGCTGACATGGACGAATACAAGGTTTGCCTGATTTTCACGATACGGAATACACGAATCTTATGTTAGCACATCCCTTGAAAAGTGATATAAGAACAGCTGAAAAGGCACGTCTACGCCATGCAGAGCACAACCAGTAATAATAATAATAATATATGAAGCAATGGCAAGTAAATTATAAGATGCAGCTGGCGGAGGAACTGCAAATGTTGAATTTTTATGCTGCATATCGAAGAGCTTTAACAACTCAAGAGGCCGACCATTGCTTTTAATAACTGGATGCTCTCGTCAAAATTTCATTATCATTGTGTGTTGTGTTGTCGCCGTCTACAGTGCAGATGTGCCAACCTTTGAAGCCCTTGTACAGGAGGTTCCTGTCGCCCCGGTGCACCTGTATTGGAGTTGGAGTCAACGCAGCGGACAATGTTCCAAATTTCGAGAAACATTTGCTAGTTTGAAATGTGTATTTAAGCTTTGGAATAATCGGTATCACAGCTACATCTCACTGTGGTAACCTGCCAAAATTTCTACAAAATTTAACGATTTCAATTTCGACCATCTTCGACCCTCCCACCTGATGGGCTGAGGACAGCGAAACGTACGTCGTGGGTAACCAAATTTCTTCTTTGTGCTTCTCATCGCATTTTTCACTAATAATAATAATAATAATAATGGGCTAAAGTGCGGCCATCTCCACCCAGGAACCCTCCAGAAGAGCGTTCTGCTTGGAACAGCGCACATCATTCGCAAAGTGCTCTGAGCCTTAGGTCGCAGGATGTGACCCGGCGCCAGAGTGTAGAGCTGAACATCGCTCACCGATCCAATTTGGGTCGTGAAATCCCTCGATAATAATAGTAATTATTACAAAGCGCTTTGCTTGGAACAGCGCACAACATTCGCAAGTGCTCTGGGCCTTAGGTTGCGGGATGCGACCCGGCGCTAGAGCATAGAGCTCAACATCGCCCGACCAATCTTTAATTTGGGTTGTGAAATCCCATCGATAATAACAATAATCCATTTATTTCTCCAACGCGTGGAGGTATTTTTTTTTAATACTAATACTATACAACAAGTGTAATCCACTATATAATAAAACCCAGTTGTTGGTTGCTTGCTCCAATGTTGGTCCGTCTCTCAGTCACGCAGTTAAAGAGTTTAATAGGAAAAAATTCATGTACTGAAAAACAAGCTGAGATACCATACAATTTCAGCGCTTGGAGTACCGGTGACAAATATAGCCCTGGATCTCCGACTTCTGGGTCCCAAGCTCTGGATCCCCAGCCTCTGGGTCCCCGCTTTCATTGCTGAATGATATCGAAGCAGGTGAATCTTCACGCTGAGCAGACGCCTTTTTATATTGAATTTACATCGCAGCCACATTTCAATGCTGGAGGTTCAACAATCAGTTGGTATCTACAATACGGCGAGCCTTGGACATTTCCAGTGAATTCTTTTGACTGAAATATTATTTTCTTAGTGCAACTTAAGGTTTAATCAATTCCAAGCTGATATTCACTTCTTAACTTGCAGGGGTATATTTTGCTATCGCAAAACTCATTGTTGTACAGCTTGCGTTTCACTAATGGCAGATCAGGCCTGCAAGGATGAGACCTGTAATACAGCCCAACCTGTACTGGAAACTGGAACAATAAAAAGCTCAATCATAAAATTCTTGCCGTCATTTTTGACGGCTGGGCCCTCTAGTACTGATATTAAAAGACATGCAGGGGCAATCAGACGACAATGCATTCTAAGTTGCATATGGCAGGACATTGGAACTCCTAATGAAGATACAGACGAGCAACTTCAAAGCGTAGCTTGAATCTTTCTCGAGGTGTGACGCCATTGTAGTCTCGCCGAGCCAGCAACGTTATTGCCAGAGACAAGATCGATAGTCTCAACAATTTCAAATGACAACGAGATTTGAGGCGACTCTAGAGTTACTACATAACACTGGTATCCTGGCTACTGATATATGCTATAATCAAGCAAGAGATCATTGGTGACATCTTCATTGTCGCAAACTTTTTTGCACAAAAAAAAAAAAAGAAAAATGCCCGCTTACAGTATATTCAATTGTCTGCAATGCAGGGTATTTTGGTTCCTACATTCGAAAGATTTATTTTGTTCGTGGGAACAGAAGTTGCACATACCAAAATATGCAGTTGCTAAACTGTTAGCAGTTACGTTAGCTGGCTCAGCCAACGTCTCTATTAACGTCTCCGGTGTTCTTTTTTAAGGTTGAAGCAAATTAGAGGTCAGAAACCTTTAATGGCAATAGCTCATAGAGTTTTAATGGTAATAGCTCATAGAGTTTTAATGGCAATAGCTCATAAAGTTTTAATGACAATAGCTCATAGAGTTTTAATGGCAACAGCTCATATAGTTTTAATGGCAATGCTCATAGAGTTTTATTGGTAATAGCTCATAGAGGTTTAATGGCAATATCTCATAGAGTTTTAATGACAATAGCTCATAGAGTTTTAGTGGTAATAGCTCATAGAATTTTAATGGCAATAGCTCATAGAGTTTTAATGGTAATAGCTCATAGAGTTTTAATGGCAATAGCTCATAAAGTTTTAATGGCAATAGCTCATAGAGTTTTAATGGTAATAGCTCATGGAGTTTTGATGGCAATAGCTCATAGAGTTTTAATGGCAATAGCTCATAGAGTTTTAATGACAATAGCTCATAGAGTTTTAATGGTAATAGCTCACAGAGTTTTATTGGCAATAGTTCATAGAGTTTTAGTGGTAATAGCTCATAGAGTTTTAATGGCAATAGTTCACAGAGTTTTAATGGCAATAGTTCACAGAGTTTTAGTGGTAATAGCTCATAGAGTTTCAATGTCAATAGCTCATAGAGTTTTAATGGTAATAGCTCATGGATTTTTAATGGCAATAGCTCATAGAGTTTTAATGGCAAGCTCATAGAGTTTTAATGGCAATAGCTCATAGAGTTTTAATGGTAATAGCGCATAGAGTTTTAATGGTAATACCTCATAGAGTTTCAATGGTAATAGCTCATACAGTTTTAATGGCAATAGCTCCTAGAGTTTTAATGGTAATCGCTCATAGAGTTTTAATGGCAATAGCTCATAGAGTTTTAATAGCAATAGCTCGTAGAATTTTATTGGTAATAGCTCTTAGAGTTTTAATGGCAATAACTCATAGAGTTTTAATGGCAATAGCTCATAGAGTTTTAATGGCAATAGCTCATAGAGTTTTAATGGCAATAGCTCATAGAGTCTTAATGGCAATAGCTCATAGAGTTTTCATGGTAATAGCTCATAGAGTTTAATGGTAATAGTTCATAGAATTTTAATTGCAATAGCTGATAGAGTTTTAATTGCAATAGCTCATAGAGTTTTAATTGCACTAGCTCATAGAGTTTTAATGGCAATAGCTCCAAGAGTTTTAATGGTAATCGCTCATAGAGTTTTAATGGTAATAGGTCATACAGTTTTAATGGCAATAGCTCATAGAGTTGTAATGGTAATAGCTCATACAGTTTTAATTTTAATAGCTCATAGAGTTTTAATGGTAATAGCTCATAGAGGTTTAATGGTAATAGCTCTTAGAGTTTTAATGGCAGTAGTTCATAGAGTTTTAATGGTAATAGCTCATAGAGGGCAGGGGCGTAAGTTCCGGAGTATCTCTGGGAATGAGCCTATTGGTCCGCCCACTGCCGACTATACAAAACCTTAGCATTATTTTGCCGCATTTGGAAGCACGAAATTATGTATTAGAAGCAATATATCATCGCGTGTGAGAAAGTAAACTTGATACTTTTCAACTTGTATGCTAAAATGGGATTGCAGAAACTACGAAAAATTTCTTTACAGCCTAATTCTTACTAAATGCAGAAGAGAAGCCCTGCTTTCTAGGTCGAAATTGAAGTTTTTTAACTCGCGAAGTGAAATTAATAACCTTCGCGAGTGTTACTTTACAAAGGAAACTAAATTTCACGAGGAAAGTGATCACTACATAGATCTCATTCTAACGCAATGATCATTCCGTCAAATAGGTAAGTCCTTGATATTGTTCAGCAGTTTTATGAACATGTTTGGGTTCATTCACTATTCAAAGGAAGAGTCTTCAAAGGTCTGTTCGAAGCCCAACCAGTGAAACAGGAAATTATCGCATTGGTTGCCAGTCTCCGTCAAAGGAACTCACTTTCCAATTTAGCTAAATCGATTTGTCCGAACGAGCCATCTTCAGGTCGTTCTTTTGCAATGCGGCCCAATCCGCTTTTTCATTTCTGTCCAATTATACGAAGGCTCAGAAGGAACGTTTCCAAATGTAATTGTTTCCCAATAAGGGGACGGGAAAATGGATCCAAATCGATGTAGGAAGGCCATTGTCATAACCTTATCTCAATTATTTGAGGTCAAGTTGTGTCTGTCAGTAAACTTATCTCAACAGATCGGGGGCAAGCCATATTCTTGACTCACTTCCTCCTTGATATTCACATTCAAGTTGTGTCTTTTAGCAACCATAGATCAACTGTTCGATATCACTTGTGTTCTAGAGTGACCTTATTCCAAAAATTCTTAATGAAATTCCGTCTTTTAGCAACCGTATCTCATCTACTGGAAGTCACGTGGCATTCTGGGGCGACCTCTTCCAAGAAATTCAGAATCACTTGCGTCGTCAATTAACCGTACCTTACCTATTCCCATGCAAGAGACGTTTGCAAGTGGTTGCAACCTAAAAATGCTGGATTATATTCCGTGATTTAGTAACAATACATAAACTTTTCAAAGGCAAATGATATCTCGAGTGATCCCCAAAATTTGAAGTCAGATCGCTTCATTCAGCAACCGTGTCTCCAATACTCGATGCCAAGCCCCACAAGCTCAAGAGTTTGCAACACCAACACACCATCCCAACTATTCATGCTCTAGATCAGGGATCCCCAAAGTGGTCGATGTACACCAATAGGAGGCGATGAGAGATCTTTAGAGGTCGATTAATTCACGGAGGTAGAAAGAGGGTCAATTAATGATAAGGAAACTCAATTACACTTAATAATCCATAGTTCATATTAATAATAGATATTTGTAGAAAAATTTGAGATGCATATATTACCACCACAGTTGGGAAAGACGTCGAACGGATTTTTTTTTTAATGCGAGCTATTCTCTCCTAACGACTTTAGTAAGAGGGTATATTACGTATTTTCGTTGTATTCGATATTAGCTGCCAAATATCACGTAAGAAGTTTTTATTCAAAAAAATAAAAAAATTCATGTTATTTTTTAAAGCAAATTGTGTTCTTGCACTCTATATGACACATATCAACGCTTAAAGGTCTTTAGTAAAAGGAAAGTTTTATGTATCAACCATAATTTTACTGCATAATCTTCTTTGGACATTATATTAGCTTAGGTCTATTTTTTGTTCATATAACTGAAGGATTTTATAAAGAAAAGGACAACGTAGGTTATGTCGTGCTTTTATATAAGTCTCTACTGCTGCACATCAGAAATGTCCAAAATGGTTCTTTGTTTTGACTGAATTTATCTAGGATCGATGATAAAGAGAATATTTTGTGAAGGAGTCGTTGGGTTAAAAAGTTCGATGATCCCTACTCCAGATCCTATACATATCTTGAGTATTTTCACCATACGTAATGGGCTCACACAACATTATTAATTTGTCTAATTTGTCTCTTCAAAAGTATTTGTGATCCATAAGTTCAGTTATATATGTTTCCATCATTCAGAATTTCAAAATGAAGAAAGTTTGTTCTTCGAACTAAAAATCGAAGGCACACTAGTTCTTTAGTTTCTCTTAGCCAACATCAGCTTGCGGCTCCTAAATCCCACGAGATTGGTGCTCAGTTCCATTCTGGGGCATTCGGAATACTGAGTATTACAAAATGGTAATGTCAGCAGCCACCCTCTAGTAAATGCCCTTGGAAGAAACACCAATCTGTGTGCGTGGCCCCTGAGTAACTCCCATCCGCTCTTCAGTCGGAGCTTTTCGATAGCGAAGTGACAGCAGCTCTGCAGCGGACGCTGGGAAGCCGGGTTCTAGTCTCGGCGCTGACAGCTCTAGCAACGGATTTACATTGAGTGAAGAGAGGGGATATACAGCAAGGGATTATCAAATTGACTCTCACTACTGACTATTTCTCCTGCTCTTCGCATCGTCAAATCTTCAATATTCTACAATTAGATTAGATTAGATAGGCGGCAGTAGACGAACCAATTAACTGGCCCATTCCCATAGATACACCGGAACTTACGCCCCAATCCTCTATAAACTACTGCAACTATGTTACCTTGGTATAGATGACAGAGGAAAAAAGAAGGAAAGAAAAGGAAGATCGTAGCCACTAGTAGATCATACAATCACGCAAGTGCAATTTATAGCCGCTGATCTGCGGAGCTAAGATTTTTTACTCCTGGTAGAAGACGTGTTCTTAGTTGAGGAGGATGTCTTTCTCAATGTTTGCCAAGTCGATTTTTAAAGGCTTTGACTGTCTCCGCATCGACAACGTCGGAGGGGAGTCTATTCCATATGTTCACTATGAAATACGGAAAGAACTGCTGGCTTAAGGTTGTTCTTCGGGCTTTTTGCTTGAATTTTTGGCCGTTGTTTCGCAGGCGATTATTATGGTCTCTTTCAAAAAGTCCCTCTGTAGGTACGTCGTTGAAGCCAGTCAAATACTAGAAAGTTTCTATTAGTTGCCCCCTAAGTCGTCTTTGCTTGAGAGAGATCATGTCCAGTTCTTGTAGGCGACATTCATATGGCTTGTTTTGCAGCTGAGGTATCAATTTTGTAGCTCTGCGTTGGATTTTTTCATGATATCGATATCTTTGCACAGAAGTGGCGAACAAAATTGAACAGCAAATTTCAAGTGCGGGTGAACTAGCGCCTTGTACAAAGGAATGATGATGTCCTTGAATTTGTATTCGAAATTCTTGGTGATAAATCCAAGTACTCTGCTTGCCATTTTTACACTCTTATCGACTGGCTGACTTGTTGTAAATCTTTTGTAATAGTTATTCCCAAGTCACGTTATTGGGCGACAGCTGCCAGTTCTGTTACGTTCATTTCAATTGGGTTGAGGGGTACTCCGGCCCTACGTGCATTACTGAACATTTGTTGACATTGAAGTTCATCTGCCACGTTGTGCACCATTCCATGAGATGGTCAAGGTCTTGCTGGTGCTCAGCTCTTTTTCTGGCAGGTTGGCATAGTTTAGAATCATCCGTAAATTTACTGATTTTACTACGGAAGTAATCATTGAAATCAATGAAAGTAAATGGTGAACAGAAGTGTGCCAAGCACGCTACCTTGTGGTAGCCCAGATGATACCTGTGTCCAGTTGTTTGTCTCACCTTCAAGCTTCACTCGCTGTTGCCGACCAGTAAGATATGCTCGGATTCAGCGTAAATAGTCTCCCTGAATGTCATGGGCTTCCAATTTTTCATTAACCGTTGGTGGGGGAATTTGTCAGAAGCCTATTAGAAGTCTAGATACACGAGGTCCACACCCTTTTCTTCATCTCTAATTTCCAGTAGGTTTGTTAAGCAGCTTCTTCTGCTGTATTTAAGAAGCCGTGCTGAGGGTCAAAATGAGCTGGTACATCCTTAGCTGATCAGTGATGCACTTCTTCAAGAGGCTTTCGATGGTTTTGCTGACGACCGATGTAAGACAGAGGGGTCGATTTTTGCTGGGTTTTTTCTTGTCCCCTTCTTATGTATCGGGATTACGTTGGCTAGCTTCCAATCCTGCTGTAATTTTCCCGTTGCTAAAGAACGGTTGAATGTTTCTTTCAATGGCTTCGTGATGGCTGCAGCCATTTCTCGTAGAAGACTGGGAGAAAGATTGATTATCTGAGCCAGTGGATTTGTACCCATTCAGGTGGGTCAATTTTAGAGCAAAAGGCCACGATATGTGAGACAATACAGGAATAAGGATGCAAATGTAGCCAGCAGCCGCCATTGCTCTGATCCAAAGAGTTTATTTTTAACCCAGAGACTATATACGTTTGATTTCCAACTCCTACATAATACGTTGGACACAAAATGCATTTATTAGCACTAAAAGTCAACTTAGACCACACCCTCACCTGGGAAACCCACATGCACTGGTTTGTGCTGCGGCTATAGGCCCACTGGCCCCAGATTAGCAAGTGTAGTCGCAGTCGCCCTCGGGTCACGAACTATGGCGCCAATTTGACGGAAGGAACAAATGACCCGAGACCCCCCACTTCCCTCATCTCTGAGGAAGCAGCTCCGCCACGGCGCCGTGCATGCACACACAACTGCCGAGTCAGCACACCAAGATCTGCAAAGAGCTCGTTTGCCTCACGGGGCATCGAACGAGCGATACAAGGTGTCAGAGCTGAGAATGGAAACATGCAGCTACCGTGGCGGCATTCATTCTTCAGAAAAGGCCATCTGTAGAAGGATAAATTTTTCCCGAATTAGTTTTAGATTATTTTAGTGTCCTAAATTCGTCCACCGTTGACTTGCATTTACGAATCCGTGTTTCTAGCTGATCAGCTCATTCCCTGCACCACAACGAAGAGTTTGCTCCTTGTTTGAGGTCTCTGTGTGAATTAGAAAATAATTAAGTTTCAGCTGTGAGCTCTAGAACCTATTTCGTACACTGTAGTATATTTTAGACCCATTGGTTACAGTAATTCAGCTTGGCGATAATTTACTTCTTTCTACCATATTTTATGTATTTTACCAACCCTAGTATAGTTGTTGAGTAACCTTACCTTTCCAAGTCTTCATTCATCGCGGTGATATAGGTACGGATGCGGTATATCACAGCACACTTAGTAAAAACGGAACACGATTTTATGTGCATTTAGTGTCGTAATCAGAATAATAAAGTATTTGGAGTACTAGGAAAGTGTAATTAAATAAGACATCTTCGTTTGAGTGCTGATTGGAAAAAACACTATAAATTAGTAAAAAAACATAAATATATATGGAAATTATTGTGCAGAAAACACAAAATAAGCAGTTAGCATGCACCAAATAGATACAGTACACACAATGGCAGCATTAAATAAATTACTTTGAAGTTTTCTAAGCCCATGCATATTAACTTATAAAAAACAAGTGTACCCGCCCTTTAAAAATAAAGGTAAATAAGTTTCATTTTATACTTCTACATTGTTCATGCATGTGTTTGTACGTTTACTATGAATGATCGATCCTTCATACTTGCCCTATTGATCTTGAACTTCAAAGAAAAAAAAAAAAAAGCCACTTCGTGGCTTCTTTTACTTCGGCGAAGCATTTTTGACAGCGCGGGCACTCTTGTAGATCATTAATGTATCTACATTTCAAATGTTCACATGCATTTCGTTTACTCTGACGATCTCCCTCATAACAACCATCTAGATTTCCAAACCTAGAATGCTTCACATTTGCAAAGCCCATTTCCACTTCTCCATTGTTTATTTGTACAAACTTTGCTGGTACTACCCTTACAACAGTACTCCTACCAATAGTCTATGTTTTCCTACTCCATGCAGGAGTACTACTATAGTACCGCTAATAAATTTTCTCTTACCAAATGTCTATGATTTCAGCCTCTTTGTACTGCTTTCACAAAGCTAAAGTCTCTCCTGTCCATCACTTACACTTTCAAATATCACATTCCTTACAAACTACACGAACAATAGGGCAAAAGTACTAAAGCACTTGTTTCACGAAGATAAACTCTCCATGGCCCATCTCTTGTATTTACAACCTCCACATATGTTACAAATTATAACAAAAATATGGTAGACGAGCCACCATAATTGAACGCTTTCAAAAAGACAATTCTCCCTTGCCAACAATTGCATACATATCCCCACATATATTACAGGCTACAAACAACACAACGCAAAACAAGCGCTTTCACAAAGATTAAAAAATAAGAAAATTCTATCCTACCAGTGATTGCTTACATTTTCCCCACATGCATCACATACTACAAACTACGCAAGGCAAAACAACTACCATAGTAAAGCGCCGTCACAGAGATAAATTCTCTCTTACCAATCGCTTACATTTCAAACCCCACATGTATTACAAACTATCCCAACAATACGGCCAAAGAACCATCTCCGCAGCCCAAGGAAAGACCGCCGGCAAACCTACTACATTCAGATGGCGGATAACATGACATGTTTTGCGGATTACACCGAGCCCTAACGGAGTGTTATCTTTCCGTTACGCGAACAAGGTTGAGAAAACAGCGTTTTGAGTTACGAATTTCGTGGCCTCCGTTTTAGACTCGGAGATTTTTAGAAACTCCGAGTGTCACTTACACGCTGAGCCAAATTTAATCCAGGGATTGGGACGAGCGATTACGCGTCACGGAGATCCGCGATGTGGAAAGTTTTACTGCACAGAAGGAACGTCAGTCGCTGATATGAAACAAAGTGATGCCTTTTAGCTGTGAGTTATGGGTTCGTCAGAAAGCCCGATGAATTTCCTCTCTGTTAAGGATGGTTTCTCTTAGGCTTCCGATACGCAAGTAATTTACCGGTAAGGACGGGTAAAGTGTGATCGCTGTACTCTCCTATGAATCTCTCATTGAGCTCCGTTCAAAAGGAGAGTCCGAAAAACTTTTCTCTCTCTCTTTCTTTCTCCTTCTCTTTCACGTCTTGTTTGAATAGCAAGGAATTCGGGGCGAACTGCTGCGTAATGCAGCAAAATGTTAACTATATGGAACCTCAACGTCCGGATCTTACTATTGCAAAGAAACTCTCCACTGAGAAAGGAATTCAAAAATTTCAATGAAATTTCGCTCAGAGTGGCATTTCTGATCTAAGATTGCGATAGTCACTGACAGTGGTGGGCATTGCTGCCTCCTGCGGCCATTTGCAATCCAGCCCCATGAAATGGTAGGAGCTCTGCGGCCTCCGGCAACTTTTATCCTAGTGGTTGGGCCGCAGAGAGCGCCACGTGCCAAACTCAGATCTTTCATTGTGATACGTGGCATGGAACTGACCCTACTAACTGATGCCATGCATAGAGCAGTGTTAATATGAAAAATACAACATTTTCTGCTTAGGGATAGGAGGATAAACTATAGGTCATTGAATATAAACCCCTTCATATAATATAGATCGATTCGACATATGCGAATTGTTCTCATGAGAGCTTTTTCGGGACCCCAACCATGTCATAAAACGAAAACCTGGCGAATATTTATATGAAAATATATCCTCGCAAAACTCTTTGAGTTGGATGAAAAAAAGTGAACTTATTTCAACAATTTGATAAAGGCAAACAATAATTGAAGTCGTTGTTACCTGACTGCACGTGCTTCCAAATTCCTTTGTTCAGTCTAACAAAGTTATCTACAACATCTTTAAAAAATAGAACAAAAAAAAAAAAAACGGAATAAAAAAAAAAGCAACTGGAGGTAGTGGCTCAGGGAATGTTAGGATTTTTTTTCGCAAACTTCTTTACTAGCAATAGAAAACAAACACCTCCGAAAAGAAAATAAATGACGCAAACTTTTCATGGAATTTCTTGTAAAACCATGGACATCTTTGGTCCGTCTGAAAGTAATTTAGAGCTTAGGGACTTGTATTGGACATTCGTTTGTTGCATCGCACAGTGCTCTTAAGATTTTGGAGTGAGATATGCTTATAATAAAGAATATATTTTACCAAATACGCCGCTTTCGCTATATTAAACGAATTCATCCGACAAACGTCTTCATATCCGATTTATATTGCACTTTTAAGATAGAGGTGTAATGGTAGCAAAAAGGGATACGTGGCCTCATCCAAACTGCATGGCTACTTTACATTGACGTCCACAATGAAATCACTAAGGAATCACAGTGTTATTTCATTTTGGGCTAAACTGTAATAACCTGCAACAAGGAGGTTCTGCTGCTGCCAGCGTTCGTCTGTAAGCAACATAACTCAAAAGTAATGGATGGACCTTCATAAAGTTTACATAAATTGCAAAGAATGTCTCAAGGAACATAATCGTGACGATCCGTCAGTCCGTTAGTTTGTCTGGTTGTCTTCTTTCTGTCTTTCTGCAATTCAAAAAGTTATAGCTGGATCATTGTAGAATTTACAGGAACTCTTTGAAATGGTAAGAGCAACAGATGATTAAATTTTAGTGGCGATTCAACAAAATCTTTGCCTCTGAACTATTTTGAATTTTTGTAATTACTGTGTTGCTTAGCAGAAGCCTGCGTTCCGGAGTGCTTCTCAATAAAGTGGTGGCAATAAGTATAAGACACCCCTTAAAAATGCTAATACCTTTTCAACTATTCCACATTTTTCCATGAAAATTTGTGAGTGTTGCTTGTATATATATATAATATATCTATCTTTTTTCTTTCTTTTGTTTTTCTTCACCCGCTGGGCTGGTTGCGTGGGGGTTGTTAACTTCATAGAGTTTCTCCGTTCCCACGTCGCCAGTCTGGTGTGATTTAATAATAATAATATTAAATAATTATATGGCATGAGATTGGGCAAAACAAATATCCAGGTCCCGCACTGCTGTGAGTAACTTTCAGAAGGACCCTCAATCATTTGAAACAAAAATACGGCAAGGCAGTGTACCAAAAATTACTAATGCTGCCAGGCATTAGTGAGGGTGAGTCCTGCTCAAGAGAACGGCAACAATCTCAAAACCAAACTATCACTTCAAGACGAGTTCGTCAACTGTAGTAAGACTCCCCAAATTTCCTATATCGAAACAGAAAAACGACTTATGATTTGATTGCTCAGCACAAGAGGTTGCTTGTCGAATGGGTGAAAGCTAAAGTTACGTAGATGGAGAAGAATTGGGACAATGTGATCGTTTCCGATGAAACTAAGTTTAATTTGGACTTGCCTGACGGATCTCTGTGCTGCTGATACAACTTCAGGAAAAAAAGAGCCTCTTTTTTGAAAAAAAGACTATTTAGAGGTGGATCAGTAATGATCTGGGGAACCTTTTCTACCACTGGAAAAACCAAGTTAGTAGTGATGGAAAGTAAACAAACTCAGATACGTTTGGACGTTAAAAATAAGTCTTGTTCCATTTCTGCATGATTTACATGACTATAATGCAACTTTAACTGCAGGACAGCCATCTACAGGACTACAGCTCACACCTAACAAATGGCCGGTATGAAACGAAGAAAATTCAAGTTTTGGACTGGCCTGCCAAGTCCCCGGACTTGAACATAATAGCAAATCTATGGGGAATTTTGTCACGGCGATTTTACCATAATGGACGTCAATTTGCAGATGAAGAATCTCTGAGATCTGGCATACAAGAATTTTGGAATGAAATTCCAATTGAAACTCTCAAAAATCTCATTGGTTCACTGCACTACAGTTGTGTTGCAGTCTTGCATTCTAAAGGGAATACATGCAAATACTAAATGTTCGATAATTTACTTATAAATACAGATAATCAAAAGTGTCTTATTTCCACCCTTAAAACTGTACTTTTGGCCATAAATTTTTTCCCGAAATTTATCATGAAACTGATTATATACACTGATTCTCATGCCATATAGAAGCAGCACTCAAATTTTTGTAAAAAAAATGTGGCATTATTAGAAAGTTATTAGCATTTTTAGGGGATATTTATACTTATTTCTACCACTTTAGCTAGTGCATGGGTTCGTTCTTAAGAAAATACAAAATGAGATAAAAAGCATGATCGATTAATATTTTCAATCGATATATATATCAAATGTGTTGAGGTATAACTTATCCAAAACTCAAATCGTGAGCAACTAAGCGTGCAAATTTGCCATTTTGGATTGAGGGTCAGGCATTAGTCGCAAAGTGATTACGGTTGAGACGGCAGGAATAGCAATCGTGCAGAGTAGAAGAGGAAAAGAATGTCTAGGCTACTTCTTTACAATGTTACAAAACCTGACGTATTCCAGATAGATATATGGCGATGATACACCCTAGTTAAAAGGTCGAGTAGCTCATCTTATCGTCCAAACGTTATGCTGAACTCTTCTAAACACAGCTTTGAGATTGCCAAGAAGTGGTGTAAAAATGTTTGCCGTCAGTTCAGGTTCCTCCGCAAGTACCGCGAGTTAACTTTCAGACATCTCATTATATCTAGAAGGACTTACAACTCAAAATTCTTTGCAAGTGTGTGCTATTTTAATGAGCACATATTCGGACGAAAAGATAACGATATTCGTTCTCATGACTAGCGTGTGGCATCGGCATAAGAGTCAGTAAGCAAGATTTGAACAAATTATGCAATTTAAAATTCAGGACGGCTGTACTACTTCCTTTCAGCGTGACAAAGCCTGTATATACCGGTATGAGGCTCGATTGGTTCCTCTAAGTCGCATGGCCCCACTATTTCTTTGAATGAGCTGCACAGCTTGCACGCTATTTCCTTTTAGTGCTGCACTTTAGTTCCAACAAGAAAGCATGACCATAATATTTCCAATTGCAAACTGCACATGCAGCTTCTGTGCTATTTCCTTTCAGTACTGCGGAACCTAGCGTTCTTAAACTATTTTGGTTACAATAAGCAAGCATAGTCCTAATAGTTCCGTATCTGAGCTTCACGACATGTACGCCGCACACCTGCAACGATATCTTCACTGTCACAAGACCGTAGCTGTGTCGGAGCTTGGGAGCTTTCAAGAGCATTGTTGCGATTTCACATGTGATCCACAGCCTTGGCTTTGTCCTTTATTGAACTGGCAAGGTGCGCTAAGTGAATTGCCATCGGTAATCCATCTCCGGTACATCAGCGACTACATTCTCGTCTCTGTGGAGCCATTTCCATTTGTGTTCCCATTGCCGCCCTACCGCCATATTCCTACCATTGACATGTGCCTTCAGCTTACGTTAGGGGTGACGAATTTGGCATCGATTTTCAAAATATTATGGTGGCGCAGTATTGGGCGGCCCAAGCAGCCCCAATGACTAAAGACTGATACTCGAAAGAGCTCGACACACTCGTACCACAGTTGCAAGAGAAGGCCGGCCCTAAAACAAACTTCGTTTCCTGTATATACACATTTATGTGTGCAAGTGTTGTGTGATATAATTTTATAGGGTAGAAACTGGAGAGCAAAAATCCTTAACTTCCACCCGGTAACACTTAAAGTGGGGCACCAGTGACTATCATGCTTTGCAATAAATGTAAATACTTCAACAACGCGGCACACTGCAGGTTCCTCGTACAAAGTACCGAATAATTAGATATGGTATTCGATATGGTTAGGAACTGAAAAGCTCTAGCCCGGCATAGACACCAATAGTTAGTCTGTAAAGGTTTTCCGCCCTCTACTTTGTCATGGCTTCACTTAACTAAATTTTAAATGTGCATTAGCAGCAGCAGCTCGTGGCTACTAAAGTCTGGGTGCTGCACAGTTTCAAACCTGAGCATTAGGAAAGATTTGTAATTGTTTCGTAAATAGAGGGTGGCTAGTGATATTACTATTCTGGAATGCCAGCTGCCACTCTCCAATTTAGTGATTCCCCAACTTCAATTTTTATTCCTGAAATACATATGGACCCCTTGCCATTAAAATGACATCCACTTGACAAATCATGCACTGATTGATTACAGCGAAGTCTTGAATTTTGTAGATATTTATAGCGTCAAGCGTATTGTCATTTAGTGAAGAGGGCACAATAAGAAGCATAACACAATGAGCCAAATATACATTATTTTTTGTGTTATATCACTGCTGGTCTCACTGAGTAATTTTTCACATTCACCTCTCCTGTAACAAGTTTTAAGTTGCCTTAAAAGATTGTTTTCTGTGAATTGTACTAATCTTATGCTACCGTAGAATCATGACAGTAAAAATATTTGAAATCTTCTATGATGAAGAAAAGCGACATTAGGGGAATACGATTTTACTAATTAAACTTTTTTAATAAAAAAGAAATATATAATAATAAAAGAAACATAAATTTACCCTCTCATTACGTTGAATAAGTTATTATCCTGCATTACCAATATGATAAAAGGTACAAAATATTATAATAGAAGCTTTAACGCCGTGAAGCAGTTAGGGGTCCGTGCGTTAACCAACTAGGTGATATACGGGTTCATATTCATCCCTAATGAGAGCCGCTGTTGCAGCTAATATCCTGGTATACACTTCCGCATTTTATATACAATAGTCACGACGAGCAACTGCTGTGCAGTATTAAACGGTGAAACCAATCGAAATGAGCAAGAAAAAACTCGTGACCACACGTGTCGTGTGGGACAATGCTTTGGTTTGATATAGGGGATTATTAGGGATTTTCAGATATAGCTACTCCAGTTGTCAATTTTCATAACTGAACAAGGAAATACTCACTAAATTAAGGTCGTCCTAAAAATTTGTTGCCCCTACATAACCATTTGAGTTCAGGTGTCGTATGACACTACTACGATATTATATGTTCTCAATAAGTGGTAGGCTCATAGAAACGACGAGTTCAGTTGTGTAAGTGATACTGTTGAACTTTTGACTCTGTTTGTGAAGAGTACTAAGGTTGAGTTGATGTTGTCTTGTGTGTATCGCCCTCCGATGTCTGCTATCCAAAATTTCAACACGTTCTTGGAAACTAATCTTCTCCCTCAGTAACCTAGAGCCATACCTTCTGTCGCTTTCGGTGACTTCAAAGTAAATCTGTTTAATCCCTTAAACTTATATAGTATTCATGAGTTTATCAATGTGTTTGGAGGCCATGCTTATTTTCCCTTGATAAACACCCCAACAAGATATGCTCCAGGAAATCCAATAACCAAATACTCATTAATAGATCATGTATCGACCAATTCCTCGTTTCAGGGAGTACATATGTGCGGTGTCGTTGATAATGATATGTCTGATCATGTCCCAGCCTTCGTCATTTTTAACAATAATGAACCACTCAAAAATAAGCCTATCAGCCGCCGTAATTTCTCGTGTAGACAAAGCGTTGAAACTTTTGTACGTGGTGTGGAGGCGTTGAGTCTACCATATTCTTGCAGCGATAATTCGTCGTGTGCACTGGCTACACTATCAAATAAGCCATATGAATTATACCACAGAGCATTTCCCCTTAAATTGAATGCTGCAGGGAGGAAACACAAATCAAAATGGTTATTGGAGGAGTTAAAACGGTTGATTTCCGAGAAACACAGTTTATACGGACTTTACAGAAGGGGTATTATCTCGAAGACGTCATATTCCATCTATCAAAACATTTTGAGCTCGGTCTTGCGAAGGCAAAACCGGGCAGATTATCAACAGCAAATTGCCAGAGCATCATGCTACTCAAGGAAAACCTGGGAAATTATCAATACTGCTCAATCGGGGCCATAAACCAAAGGTCGGTTGTATGGTTGTCAATGGGAGAACATATAACGACGGTGAGCTTGCAACTCATTTTAATGAGCATTTTTCTACGGTTGCCAGTCGACTGGTTGCAAACCTTCCGGAAAATAGGGCTCTGCTTGAGATACGTCGACCTCAAGCGACTGATCAATTTGTGTTCGACCCCATTACCCCCGATGAAATGATTGCCAATGTTAAATACATGCAATCTAAACGTTATCATAAGAACGAAATTCAACCAAGTCACATTTTTTATATCTTACCGTTCATTGTTTGTTATCTTACTGCAATTTTGAATAAGTGTGCATCATGTGGTTTGTGTCCTGAATGCTTGAAAGTTGCGCGTGTGGTACCAATTTTTAAATCCGGAGATGCTATGCAGGTAAACAATAATTATTATAGGCCAATCTGGTTGCAGACCTTCCGGAAGATAGGGCTCTGCTTGAGATGCGTCGACCTCAAGCGACTAATCAATTTGTGTGCGACCCCATTACCCCCTATGAAATTGTTGCCACTGTTAAATCCATGCAATCTAAACATTATCATAAGAACGAAATTCAACCAAGGCATATTATTTTAATTTTACAGTTAATTGTTTGTTATCTTACTTCAATTTTGAATCAGTGTGTATCATGTGGTTTGTATCCTGAATGCTTGAAAGTTGCGCGTGTGGTACCAATTTTTAAATCCAGAGATGCTATGCAGGTAAACAATTATAGGCCAATTTCCACCTTATCAGTATTCAATAAGATTTTCGAGACAGTCATTCATTCCAGACTAATCCAGTATCTCGAATCACGCTGTATTTTGAGCAATTCTCAATAAGGATTTAGAAAATGTAAGAACACTACTCAGGCAATCGTTCATCTTGTTAATGATATGTTACCTGTACTTGACAAAAAGTCTTATATGGTGTGTTTGTTCTTAGATTTAAAAAAGGCTTTTGATACTGTAGACGCTAGAATATTACTGACTAAACTAGAGCACTACGGCCTGAAAGACAACGTACTTGATCTTATGAGGAGTTATTTGTGTGACCGTAAACAATACGTTGTTATAAACGACTGCGTATCATCGACTGCCCCAGTGAGCATTGGAGTGCCACAGGGTTCTGTCCTGGGGCCTCTTTTGTTTAGCCTGTACACTAACGATATAGACAATTTTCCAGATGTTCGTGTATATTACAGAGGATGCAGTATTTTATGTTGATGACCCGATTTTCAATAACGCAATTTTAAAAATTGAAGAGTTGATAGAGTCTCTTTTAGCATTGCTACAATCCAACCGTCTTACTCATAATTCTCAGAAAACTAAGCTAATGCTATTTACTTCTCGACCGGCTGTGCACCTACCTGAAGTAGATTTTAACGATTATGTATTGGAGTGGGTTACGTCTTTTAAATACTTAGGTCTAATTATTGATGATAAGCTTAGTTATTCCGCTCACATTAAGCATACATGTCTGCAAATAGCTAAAGTAAGAGGAGCGATGTACGCTGTTAGTAAGTACTTTTCTAGAAGGTCACTGATTTTATTGTATTATTCACTTGCATACTCGCATATTGTACAAAACATAATCCTGTGGGGTGGGGCTTCTGCCAACCAGCTTAGACCGCTGAAAACAATGCTTAACAATGTTCTTCGGGTAATACTCAACGTACAACGAGATAACAGCAATATTCCAGTGCTTCCTGTCAATACAATGTACAAAACGCTTCGCCTGATGAAATTTGATAATGTCTATGAGTATTTTTTGTTGAAATTTATTCGCAATGCGCAACATGGTAATCCTACTATCTTTGAACAATACTACGGTAATCTAATACCAGCCCATGGCTACAATACGAGAGAGCACAGGCTGAATTTTCCATGTGTTAGACTTGATGTGCAAAAACGCTTTGTGATTTTTCAAAGTGTCCGTTCATATAATTTGGGTCCAGACAAGCTAGTCAGTCCTCTGTCTGATGAGGAATTTAAATTGAAGTACAAAGATTATGCATTAAGTCAGTATTAGTTGTTAACCTTAACAGTTGTTATCCGTTCCAGGAGAAATAATTTTGTACCTAGCGATTTGTTTTAGATACTGAACTGTTAGGTTAGAAACTGAGATGACTTTTATGACCTTTTAGCAGTGTAACTCATAAGTGAACACATCACTTTCAAGAGCCACGTTCTCTATTCCTGAGTAGTTTGTATTTTATTGTGTGTAAATTTAAGTGCTGCTATTCTTAATGACCACCACGGTCAATTTTAACTGTTTTGATCTTCAGAAACCAATAAAGGTGTAAGGGTATATTTACGAAGATCTTCATATATTATATAATAAGCATAACTGAAGACACAATTAAAGATCTAAGCACCAAAGGTTTCAAGACAACATGTATAACGTCACTTAAAAAATATAGAATAAAATTCCTCACACAAGTCTTCCAACCATAAGATTTATCACTTCATAACGGCAGACCAACTCGAACCAAAGAAGTCGAAACTTACCATCACCAATGAAGCATATCTAACTTGTGCTGTAGGCTTTATTACACTGCCTCGCTACCCCGGCATTCTCTCATAATTTATCACTTTTTCGTAAATTTGCTCCGTCTAATCCAATAAATTTGAATAGGGAAGTTTAAAATCGGGTATCTTGTAACGAGCTCTGTTGCCTATCAACTTCAAGATCAATCTAGCCCAAAGTTTCTAAGTTAGTAATTTATGACGCTCTAATGACGGAGTAAAGCTTAACTTTTTAGAAATAGTTGCGGGCGCTACAGCCCCCCAAAATTTCCCATGTATCTCAATATTACAACTTTTGAAGTTAAGGTTTTGGAGAGACTTGCATTACAGACCTGAAGCATGGCTATAAGGGCGCATTACAGCAATGGCTTATAGCTCTCCGGTATAAGTGTTTACAGATTTATTTAGTTGAAAGAGTGTTCTAAGTTTCAAGTACTTGAGTTAGTTTTCGATGCGTGCATTATTTTTGAGGGTGCTAGTGCGATTTTACATATTTTTTTACCGCTGGAGTATGATGGGGAGGCTGAAAAATTCTGAGCTTAAAAAAAAGAATTGGACTACTAAGCATGTGTTTAATCTGAAGGACAGTGAAATATTTATTGGACAATCATCCTGCTTTTTCTTACTCTGACTTTACTTCTGCTTCTATGTTGTAGGGAGGGCTATAACTCCGAGGGTCACTCTAGTTAAATTCGTCCATCCTACCTAATTGGGAATCGTCCTCTCCCATTATACCATAGCCGTCATAGGCTTTCGTGACATGTTTTTTTTTTGCACAAACTTTTTTATGATATTGACTGTATTAAAAAGTAATGAATACATAGAAGTGTTTGCGATGCCCTAATAGTACTACAACCTAAAGCGGTCTCTTTACTGATATACCTTGTCATTTGTAT
The DNA here is from genome assembly GCA_001587735.2 of Parhyale hawaiensis. Taxonomy (NCBI): domain Eukaryota; kingdom Metazoa; phylum Arthropoda; class Malacostraca; order Amphipoda; family Hyalidae; genus Parhyale; species Parhyale hawaiensis. Next base: position 10,563,683 of record LQNS02000211.1, on the reverse strand, counting down.
GCGAAGGTTTTATATTGTAGCACATGCTAATTCAGTAAAATTTCTGTGAAAGGTCAAGCGGAAGGCGGGATGGCGAGGTGATTATAAACTTCATTACAGATCATGTAAGCAGTTTTCAGAACCGGTTCATTTGTGATTAGTGAGTCAGCATCAAACAACGATAAAATGCCTGTGGGAGCTGTTGCATGTGCGAGAAATTCATCTGTTAGATTTATTTGGCATTTTGCTGGTGGATGTTGAGTAAGTAGATCATTCGTCTTGCAATTTGGTAGGTCGGTATTGTGATAAGGAATTGAGAATTTTCTTGTTCGTGAGTTTTAACTGCGCACTAGAACTGCATTGTAAAAAAAATCGAACATAGAGGCTCCAAGTTACATACCTATTTCTGCAAACTGATGGTGTCAGAATGCATGGCTTAATTCACCCATGGTGTATCTTTTGCTATCGTCCATACGACAAACCTAAATATTCTGTACCAGAAAAAATCTGAATCTTAAGCTAACCATCTACTCTACATATATTGATAATTGTTCTGCCATCGCAGATTCGCCACATGCTCTGATGCAGCTAAAGGAAGTATTCCAAAACAATTTTGTATTTGTAATCACAAATGAAAGAGGCTCCAAAAACAAATACTTCATAGCCACGCAAGCTGACACAGGGGATGATAACTATAGCGCTTCCGCTTCATAGAAACTGACACACGCCAGTGTTTAGCTGAACTATATAACAGTGACGGTGCACAGTCTTGCAATGTTGGTACAATTAAAGGACTGGTTCACCGCACCTACAAAACTTAATGCGGTTGGCAAATATTAATATCTTATCAAACAAGATAGTGCCTCAGGGAGACCTTATAATCAAAAATAGTTATTCAAATAAACTCTTTAGTTGTATCCTGTAATAGCATGTGGATAGTGCTATTCTACTAAAAATTTGCACATGTCTCAATTATCCCACAGATCATGTTGACATTGCCGATCAAATGGACTGAAGTTTATTTAGTTATTCAGTAGACAAAACAATACAGTTAGCCAGCAAACATGTTAATGCAGCGCACAATCTTGAAAGGGCAGAAGTGTCCACTAAGGATATTTTGATTGGGCATCGGAATTAAGCCTTGAAGGCTTGACTTATCCGAATCTTCAGACAGTCCCCAGGCTGCGACTTGTTAATTCAAGTTTCAGGGTGGACACCTATTTTATTGTAGGTAACTTACCTGTGAGACTTTCATGAACTTGTAAAAAAATGAAGATTTCATTCGGCTTGAGATAATTGGGCTGCTTCTAGCTCCTTCAAAACGATTCTAAGTGACGAAGCTTAAGTTACAATCTGCACTTCGGGATAAGTTAAGTCAAGTGGCTTTGGCTTAGATTGACTGTGACGACCCAGTCGAACGTGCCTTAACATATGTATGTTATTACAAGATGTATCCCTCGAACTTCAAATTATCAATGAAAAAAGACTGGTCCTTGTATAGTTCTAGGCTTAACTACAGCCAGAAGTGTGCTGATTTCATTCCGTCGATAGAAGACATTATCTTTGTCTGCGAAAATATCACGGCCACAGTGTTGTTCAGGAAAGCACTTTTGCGATCCATAATGGATTCTGCCATTTGTTTCTTGCACATTAAATTGGCTTGCATGAAAATGCAACGACATGGTTTAGCTCATGACACGTGTTAAATTGCAGGCCCAGCATCATAGTCAGAATTGCTCCAGGTGTTGTCTTAAATTACATATTTACGAATATATACTCCAACTCTTGCCACGTGTTGAATATATTAAATTTCCGTCTTGCTAATGTTTTCAAACTCTTCTCGCGCATTATGTTCAATTACAATTTTACTATTATATTTTAAGTTTTGACATAATTATATTCAGTTGAACTGTTAGCTTACTAATATAGTTGTGATCTAACTTTTAGCACATGCTGCGTTAAATTACATACTTACTGATATACTGTAGCTCTTGATGCGTATTGGGAGCAACATGCACTATAGTAATCATCATTACTAGCTGTACCCGTGAAACTTTCACGGCTTTGCAAGGCCTTTCAGACGGACCCGCGAAACGTTCATATTTTAGCATGGTAATACCGCACTTATACTCTACAACTCCGGGACTCGATATATTAAGACCATCCTGTTATTTTGGCTCATAATAATTCCCATCAGAGAGTGGGAGGACGCACTCCCTCCCAAAACAGTCTCAACCGCATCTCCCCTCCCCACCGCCACCCACTGCATTACTTAGGGCCTAGCTTGTTTTGTCAAGCAGCTCCTCACCCCTCCCACCACGGAAATTTTCCTGGCTACGTTAATGATTCCCAGTGAAGCTGCTCCGTCTGACCAAAAACCGCGGAATCCCACGCTAAAATAATCATTAAAAAGACCTAACCCAGCTGCGCCGTACTGCTGACCCCCACCGTATCATAGATACCCAGCTTTCCAGAGTCATCGAATCTATAATTTCCTTCCGTCTATTAGTGATGAAAAGCGTGAAACACACTGCAGGTACATAGGTTGGTACAAGCGTATTAATAAATAGATATATTGCAGTTCGAGCTTGATGCAGAATTTGATAAAAAAAATACCTAGGTCGTTAATTTCTGTGCTGTCCTTTAACTTTGGCAGAGCACTTTTCAATTGTATTGGTGATTCCCTGTATAACGACGGTTGTCAATAGCAATAACTCTCATGGACAGTGCAGCGGAGGTCAAACGATTTATTGCTTTGGAGCTCACAGTTTGGCAATTAGAATGTCCCGAAGAGCTGTTGAGATACAAGTTTAATCGGTGCCGCTGTTAGCGAAGTTGCTATTGCCAGTTTGAAACCTCATAAGATTTGCAGGTCGGTTCTCTGCCATCGCTGCCATATCAATCAATCGAATGTCGAAACTTTGTTACCTATGTTGCCAGTGTAGCAACACTGTATCTGAAATGGAACTGATTTGATAGATCTTACTGAACTGGTAAGGCTTGGACTGCCGGGAGGGGGGGGGGGGGTAAGAGAACTCCAGGATGACCTCGGTACAGGTTATCTGAATTTGCTTGATTTCCAGATGAGGTGAGTGGCTGACATTTAAGTTGATGGTCTGTCGTCCTTTACAGTCAACGGCCACACGGCGCTTCCAGTTAGTCAATAATTATGTGATGTAATTTAATCTTTTAACTTCGCATTGGCAGCGTAAGTTCTCATCATATTTGTTTGATCGTTTATAAGATTTCACTATATCAACAGGTCGCTGGCATTGGCTCGAAATGTGACTGAAAACATATATCTATTCCTGAACGTGCTGCACTTGGATAAAGAATAAAAATAAGGCATTTCTGTCATACTTATATCATCGTTCCCATATTTGTTGATACACATGTGCAGCCTGTAAAATTTAAAGCTTAAGGTTTAATAATAGCTGATATTGTATGAAGAAAAATGTGAAAAATTCTCTCAACAAACACCGAATCGTACGGAACAGAATATGCCATGCAATAGCGACAGCCAGTAAATAGTAAAATAATGCTGGCACATATGTATTAGAAAATGTGTTTTTTGTCTCTTAAATATACCCGAAAATGCGTAAAAGAACCTTTCATTTGTTGAAGAAGACGCGATCTTTGGCCTGTCCAAAAGCGGTTACATCGTTGCTTGGGCTTGGATCTTGTACAACTCTGGCCCTTGTACAGCCGAGGCAATAAATCTTAACTGGGGTGAGGTAAAATACGAGTGCAACTGTGAAGGAACAGCGCGGCGAAAGCTCCGAATTGCGCTGTATCAGATAATCTAATGTAGCAGTGAAATACGATACATAAACCAAAGTAATTGCTCTATTTTAACTTCATCCTTGCGCTAATTTAACAGAAGAAATTATGTTGAGTGTTATCTGGGCAATTGTAATTTCCGGAAAAAGTCAAACTAATCCTGGTCTAAATAATTTTAACTTCTGATTGAGAAATCATGATAACATTAATGTGATTATGACGTCGCAGTGAAGACGTACGGTACTAAAGTAAGGTTTTAATAAAACTAACTTGCATTTAAAATAAAATTAAGTAGCTTTCTGTACCTTGATTTGAAAATTTTGTTATGAATTAAAATACAAGATTTTAGCAGTATAGAAAAAAATCGAAGGAGAAGCTTAAGCATCAAACCAAACAATTTCATTCGTCTTTTACGCTCCAACAGAAAGGTTTAGCATTGATTTTTTTAACGTAACAATCAATCGATGTTATTAAGTACACATAGAGAGTCGTACAATAGATATATTAAACATAGCTACAGTATCAATAAACTTAAATTAGATACAGAGAGCGGTTGATAGTCTTAGTACACGCTACACTGCATTTCGGCTCAATGTTTAGCCTCTGGTAAGAGCATGCTCTGCCACAGGCTATACATATTTGACAGGCTGTAGCCAGGGCCATCACAAACCACGTTTATCAGCGAATTTGCTGATTTTTCAACTCTCCTTCGGAGACTGAAAGCACATTTCATTGTTTTGACTTTCAGACAGTCAGTACACTTATGAGCAAATATCATACTAGCACTAAAAAATTATGACCTCGGTACATTTATAAGCCGGCGAAATATGTCATTATGAGCCACACATATATAGGCGCCCAATGGTCTTTTGCTTAAAGTTCGACCAAAGCGAGTTACAGTACATAGGGTAGCAATAGCTACGAAACAACTGACAGTTGACCACTTCCGAACAGCGACCAAACTTCCTCGCTAGCATGTTGCCCACCGCGTGGAGCTTCCAAGTTTCTTTCTCTATGGTTATCACGAAAATCATCAGTAATTTTGCGACCCAGGTACGAGAAGTTTTTTACATAAGTGAGCTCTACACCGCTGAAATATGTCACTTTGTCGGCTGGCAGGTTTGTTTTTTGTTTCCTATGTCTAATGTACATGCAGACAGTTTTAACAGTACTATATTCAGTACAAAGTTTGCTTGGTTCATTCTCGTAAATTGAAAGTAGTTTTTCGGGCCCGATAGAATAGAGAGCAGCAAGAACCATGTCATCGGCATAGCTCAGCGCATTTACTTCTTGACCATCAATATGGCACCCTACTCCGACTGCGTTCAATTGGGTGTGGATATTATCACTGAAGATATTAAAGAGAAGTGGGGAGAGTAACCCTCTCTGCCTTATGACATTAGTCATTCCAAATGCTGATGACATAGCTGTTCCCCAGTTCACAAAAGCACTTCTGAGTTTGGAACCAATACTTTAGAGTTTTAACGATGTAATGGGGTATTTGTCTATCGATCATACACTTGAAGAGCGAGTAATGGTGAACACGGTCAAATGCAGCTTTAGCATCTAGAAAGCAAAGGTACGTAGGAGATCTACCGTCAATGAAGTGATTTATAACCTGTTTAAGTGTAAATATAGCCATTTCCGTTCCATGTTCGGCTTTGAAGCCAAATTGGTTATCCGCAGTCATCATGAATGGGGACATGCGTGTCTCTAGGACTAGTTCTACTACTTACAAAAGAGAAGTAGCCGTTTCTAGGGCTCGATAATTGCTCTTGTTTGCTACACATTTGGACTTGCTTCTAACTATTGGTGATATTATAACCTACATTATATCATCATAGAAAATCGAAAAAAAAAACTCACCCGAGAAAACGGATGGTAGAGAATTCTACGAGTGTAAGAATTCTGTTAAGAGTACAAGTCGAATATTTCATCCAGGTCATATGTCTTTCTTTTCCGGGTTCATACATGTATTTCTTCTTCTTCCGGTTCACCTTATAAACGCGGATCCGCGGGTGAGTCTTTTTCTCGCAGTAGTGTGATAATACATACCGTATAGCGCAAATATTAGTGAAGACATTATAGCATTTTTGTTCGCGCTGCTCTAGGCATTGGCAAGTTCCGATCACCCGGCTGCATCGTGAAACTATTAGCTATCAAACTTTGTGTCACTGTACCGTCACTATTAAATGGCGTATATAAGAGTAAAAAGGAAACATGAAACTTATTACCAATGTATGATACGGCCGTAATGAACTAAATCATGGGAGAAAAATCAGACGAATATTGTCAACCTACCTTGTGGGTCTTCGGAAGATGTCCAGGTGACGTTCCTCACGTCACCCCACGTGTATGGAGTCACGCTGTTGAGTGTTTTCTGTGGGACCGCAGTTAGCGACCACAGAGAGTGCCAGCAGCGAATAATATCATCTCCACTGCGCACGTAACCGCAGACCGCTGGTCTATCTGGTATTCTTCTTAAATGATAATCCAGCAAATTTTTGAACTCAGTAATTTTGATATCAGTGGCGTTTCGAATACGCCGAGGCATTTTGTTAAACAATCTTGCTCTCCGTACTGTCAAGGTATTTGAACATTTTGTGGCCAAGGCTTTTCCATCATCTCTGATTGTGATGCGTATATCACAAGTCCTTCTAGTTCTTTCTAAGTGTCTGGCCACATTCCACTCATTTACACTCACAGTGATACGTTCCAGAATTTTTCAAGCATATATGATTGTAGATCGCTCTAATTTTCGTTGTATTGAATACAATTGGAGACAGCTAAGTCGTTTGTGGTAATCGTACTCCTGCATGCCTCGAATTCCGGCCGTGAAGGTTCTTTGGATAGCTTCAAGCTGTTCTAGCTTTTTTCTTGTACTCGGCATCCAAAGTGGGGAACAGTATTCTATTCTCGGAAGAATTAATTGTTTCCATAGTGTGAGCATTACATCTGCTTCGCGTGACGACAAAGTTCGTAAAGCCCATCCACTCCATCTTTTTCCCTCAGTGATAACTCTAGCATTCTTGAATTCTCACCTCCGAGGTCTCTTAAAACTGTTTTTCATGCCCATCACTGGTGGTATATAGTGAGGATTCGAATCGTGTTTAATTTTTCAGTATCTTAGCAGTTCAAATTTGTTTCATTAAAGGTCATGTTATTTTTTGCCGACCATTGACAGAAGCTGTCCAAATCTCGCTGGACAGACAGCACGTCTTCCATAGATTGCACAGCAGCTAGTATTCGTGTATCATCAGCAATTGACGAAGGGACTGCATAGTTACACCCGTATCCCATGTCATTGATCATGATGAGAAAAAGAACAGGCCCAAGCACGGTGCCTTGTGGTACTCCATTCAGTACCGACTGTCTTGATGACACTTTGTTGTTGACAATTACACTTTGAGTTCTATTTGACAGGAATGCTTCAAACCACCGAACACATTTTCCACGGATACCCATGAGGGAACGTTTTAACATTAGGATTCCGTGGTCAACCTGGTCAAAAACCTTAACAAAATCCAAGTATACTCGTGGACCCGAGCTGTCAAATATGACAGCGAGCAATTTGTGATGACACTTCTTCACTTTCCTCGTAAGAACGCCTGTTTTCTCCATCGTTGGTGTTGTCATAGATTTCGTAGAAATTCTCAACAGCTAGTAGATACTTGAAATAATTAATTTTTCGGCAGGGCAAAGAATGTTTCAACCCCTTGGCGAAGACCTCTTCTTCTTCTTGCAAGGTTAATATCTTATCGGAATAGTTGAAAAAGACATCTGATGGATTTGGTGCATTATTCATAGGAAGACCAAGATAGATGGTGTAATTTCTTATCTTGAACGAATTTTATCTGATCAGTATATTACCTTACCTTGAGTTACCTTGAGAGTCTTCGGAAGAAGTCCAGGTGACGTTGTTCACGTCACCCCACGTGTGTGGAGTCACTCTGCTGGGTGTCTTCTGTGGTGCCGCAGTTTGCGAC
>LQNS02000211.1:10534098-10550856 GCA_001587735.2 Parhyale hawaiensis | reverse complement strand
TATCTTCTTGATGGCTTGCAGTTCTTTTTCCTGTTTCTCTTCATCATGAGATTTTGCAAGTTTATGTTCAATCTCTTCCAGTTTTCGCCGGCATTCAGGTTGTCGCTGTAATACACACGATGACTTTTGGCATTTGATCAATCTTGCTACTTTCTTTAGTAAGCTTTTGGGGAATTTATGACAGTGACTTTTAGTACATATCCTCCTTATCGGTGGGAGGTACTTCATGAAGCATGAAGTCCTGCCAATAAAACAAAATATGGAAAACAGATAGAAAAATGGTTTAGATAATGGCTCTTTAACTAGCATTTAACTGCAAACTATTTACACAGTAAACATTGAATTCTCATCATAGTGAATAACGAAATCTGGGGCATGTTGCCTTCGCTAGCATGAGGCAGTCATCACCAGCTTTTTTCGGAAGTTAGAGAAAAGATTTTCCGACGTTACTTGCCCAAAAATCCATCAGGTGAACTTTACAGTTTACGTTTGTCAGAACTAATATATTTCCCCCGACTTACTGTTCCCTTGCGCTGTGATTCTCTGTGCCTCGACTCTTCCAAATGTTTGGCATAATTCATTGAATGCTCTCTTGGTTTTTTAACCAACGACTTCGAGTTTACCAATCCACTATATAATAAAACACAGGTGTTGGTCGCTTGCTTGCTTCCTCCCTTGCTCCAATGTTGGTCCGTCTCTTCGTCACGCAGTTAAGAGTTTAATAGGAGAAAATTCATGTACTGAAAAATAAGTTAATTAAGATACCATACAATTTCATCGCTTGGGGTACCGGTGACAAATATAGCTCTGGATCTCCGGCCTCTGGATTCCGAGCTCTGGATCCCCGCTTTCATTGCTGAATGATATCGAAGTAGTTGAATCTTCACGCTGAGCAGACGCCTTTTTAAATTGAATTTACATCGCAGCCGAAGTTAGACGCTGGAGGTTCAACAATCAGCTGGTATCCACAATACGGTGAGCATTGGGCATTTCCAGTGAATTCTTTTGACTGAACTATATTTTTCTTCGTGCAGCTTAACGGTTAATCAATTCAAAGCTGATATTAACTCCTTATCTTTTAGGGGGATATTTTGCTATCGCAAAAGTCATGGTTGTACAGCTTGCGTTTGTATCTTGGAATTCATGTCTGTTTCTCACTCACTCCTGAATATGGTTAGCTGGTCTATGTATTCTAAATTTCCCATTGCACCTTTCTTCCTTTTTTTTATCCTTCCCAGTAAATGTAACATTTTTAATCCGCAACTACTCGCCCTAGCTCAGTTTAGGCTGCATACTGTATTTCATAATCTAAAAAAAAAAANCACATCACTTCTGTGTAACCAACGCCCCTCTTAACGGAAAATAGTGTCAGTATTATCTCCTTATTAAGATGCGAGCCTTGTTCTAGTAAATTCACTGCTAATTTAATGCCAATTGTCTCTTATGTTACGTTTTAGTATTATTCTTATGTTAGTACTAAGCATGAAAACCTCAGGATACTGTGTCCTAACCTTGTTGGACACAGTCTCCAGATGAGAAATACATCAGCTTATTATTATTATTATTTTTATTATTTCACTAATGGAAGATCAGGCCTGCAGGGATGAGACCTGTAATACAGCAGAACAATACTGGGAACCGGAATAATAAAAAGCTGAGCAAAATGTGTTTTTCTTTTTAACACATATTTTGAACAAGTGTCAGAACAATCAGTCGACAATTGATCATTTTGAGCCCCCATGCCCCCCTCAAAAAGTACCAGTTACGAAAGTTTTGCGATACATTTTTTTAATCTCCTCATCATATGGAATAGGGAAATACATGGTAGAGCTGTGAAAGAGAAAGGTATACAGACACCCCCTTAGAGCCGGGTCTACAAATTCCATAATGGCTGTTACTTTTTGTTACCTAGAGGGAAACTCCGTAGGTCTATGCCCCGAATAATGCCCGCTTGGAGTTGCTTTTCGTGTGGACAAAGCTTCAAAAATGTTTGAAACGGTATCCTTTTTGTTTGCAGCGCTTATAATGGGAAGATATTGGTGCTTGTTTTACTTTGTATTTTTTCTCGCCCGAAGTACAATGCTTGAATTCGTCAACATAAGCGCTTACTTTGGATGCTATACTTGCTTATTTTTACTACTTAAAGCGCTTAAACCGTTATTGCTTAATGTGTGGGCTTTACTAATAGCACTGGTTTGCACTCTTTTTGCTAACTTATGCTTGATATCGGTTTTCAACTAATCATGATGTAGTGCCTTCATATATGGTATCCGTCTCTTTTTAACATTTCTGGTTTTGATTGTACTGCACAGTCCCATTTTATGAGGTAGTGTATTATGAGGTAACTCCTAGGAGTAAGAGTTTCAGACCACTACTCAACATATCAACAGAATTTGACGAGATGACTGTACTTAAGAACTGGTATCATCTATTTCTACGTTAATACACACAAGTTTTTCTCTCGAAGATTGTAGAAAAAAGAAAAGTAATGTCCCTCATAGCATCCACATGGGGTCCTCACAGGTTACATTAACATGAGATAGCCCTTCGGGACTTCTGTCTTTCATGCCCAATTTGCTTCCAACCATTTTAATACGCTTTTGATCAAATGATCTGTACTACTTTCTAGACTTGCGGTACCCATCGCCTTGTTCCTGTGTGGAAGTACCATCTTGCATGGGTTCCACGTTGCTCGTGGCACATTCTATTTCCTTTCTTTCTTCCTTTCTTTGGTTCATAGTGTATATGCTGTGGATATGGTTGCTTAAACTACGAATACAATAATCAGTAATCGTACTCATGGCTATACACATAACTAAGCACAGAGTGGCCAATGGCGATGGCACTTAACAAGTTGTGTGTCTGGAGTAATACACATTTTTTACTATCTATCTTTAAAAGTCTCCAGTCAATTAAAGCATACTCTGAAACACGTATCACGTTCAACAGTCCTGCAATTTGAACAGAAAACAATATCTTCTTCAATTATAAAGAATGTCAAGATATCGCTCTCCCTGTTTCGGTTGAAAGTTACATTTGTTTTTTTTTTTGCAAGAAATTTGTTCTCTTTAAGTTTAGAATCTAACAGTTCAACTATATCTTCTGACAGACTTATGTTCTACCTGAACCCATCTCTCAGTACTAACTGGCTGAACTCTCACTTTTCTTTGGTCGATAATTGTACAGGGACATGATCTCTGTAAACTTCATTGCTAATGTAAAAGCATCACACATTTCACTTTTATCTTTCAGCGATAGAAGTTCCTTGGAATTTCATCTGAACAAAGGATTCACCGAGTTACTGAATTGCTTATAATTTTAAATCTCAATTTCTTACTATAATAAAAAGTGATTTTGAGGTAAAAGCAGGACTGTTTTTGAATGCCCTCTCTTCGTTGCTTTCGTGAGATATTACATTTTGTCCATATATGCCTGTAAATCTTTTACACAGCTCGCACACGATATGTTGACTCACTCACTAGTCATCCTAATCACCTAGTTACTTCTGCCAAGGAGGTTATGTTTTCGTCGAGTTTGTCTGTTCTACCCTTTGTCTGTCACCAAAGAGAGCTCAAAAAGTTATAGACCGATCTTTGCAAAATTTACAGGGGTTGTTAGGTGTGTTAGCAGGAACATATGATTTTAGCCTTTTTTCTGCATCTTTTTTCTTAAGGCTAAAACTCAAAAAGTTACGGAAGGATTTTTATGAAACTTTCGCGAGTTTTTAGGTATATGACAAAGAGTAAATGACCAAATTTTGGGGTCGATCGATCTTTTCGTTCATTTATTTCTTTGTCTCTGTGTTTGATTTTATGCTTGCTAGCAAAATAACTCAAAAAGTTTTAAAGAGATCATTATGAAGTTTACAATAACAGCTTTAAATGTTAAAACACATAAATGATCAAAGTTTGGTGATGATCGGCTTGTTCGTTTGACTAATGTTTCCAAGAACATAACTCACGAACTTACGGACGGAACTTCAAGTAAATTACAGAACCTCTTATTACGGTGACAGGCACAAATGACCAGGTTTTAGTAGGACTGATACAGATGAAGTCATAGTTTCAGAACAAATTTGAAATTTTCGGTAACGTTGCTCTGCTTGGAGGAGGTATGCGCTCTGAGTGCTCTAGTTTAATATTAAATTTAGCCAAGTGTGCTCATTTCACAAAGTTGCAAATGTTCATTCCTTGCGCTTGTGAAATAAAACAACCACATAAATTCCAAATCGCAAAACGAGTCAGGAGAATTCAAACAGTTCTTGAGTAATCAGGCCATTCTACTGAATGATGGATAACAATGAACCACTCTCTAAATCCAAAATTTGACGTGATGCAAGAAAATAACTACCATTTTAAACTTTGTGATCTCGATTTACCCAAGATTGAGTCTCAAAATCAAGTCAGGAGAAAAAATAAAAATTTTCTTGACTAGTGAACTGAATGATTTATTATTATCATTGTGATAGCTATTAAAATGATGAAACAACAGAATCGGCTAATAAGAGCGGTTTTTTCTGTATCTACCTGTGACTAGAAAGACTCGGACAAGAGTTAGTGATAAAGTTATGGTTGTTGGCGGGCGTGGATAGCTCAGTCGCGATTGCGCTTCGTAAGTACACACACATTTATTTACATACTAATAAGAGTCTGAATTTACAAACTAATTTGTTGGTGACTGTACTTGTTACCGGCGCTAGCGAGCACGATGCAAAACTAGAGCCCTCTGAGAACGCGTACTTTCGCTAAGCACGGCCAAGTTAACTAAAAATTATGATTGGTTACTACCAAAATTTTTTATCTCCAAAATTTGACAATTCTTGCCTCTTGACATTAATATATAACAGCTTCTACAATATCCTTGAAGACCCGACCGTAACTCTTTGAGTTGAATTCTGACAAAAATTAGATAAGCTCACAAGTGAACCAACCGGTCATCACTAAAATTTGATCATTTGTGTCCTTCAGCATTTTTTGTCTAACAATTCCTACAAATTCTAAAGAGGTTCGTTCATAACTTTTTGGGTTATGTTGATGACATGCATAAAATCAAACATGCAGACACTAACTAACAAATCGACAAGCAAATCATTGCAAAAAATTGCCCTTTGTCACATTCCAAACAACTTGTGCAAATATCATGAAGATCCGTCCGTAACGTTTTGAGTTATGTTATCAAGAAAAAAGAGGTAGACAAACAAATGGTTCAACGGAACTTCAACGAAATTTAATCATTTGCTCCTCGTAAAATTCCTAACAATCCCTGTAAATTTCATAAATATCCGTCCATAAAATTTTTGGTTGTCTTGGTGACAGACTAAGAAACGGACAGAGGTAATTATACTGAAACCTGTTCAGTTTAATCAGGAGAATTCTTCTGACTATAACAACACTTCTTTTGCCTATAACAAACATGGCAGAGAATAAAAATAGCATAAAACGAGGCTCGATTCTCCTATAATAATGATATTAGCAATAATAATTTAAAAAACCAGACTTTAAAAATATATAATAAAATATAAAGGGAAAGACAACGAAATCGCGATAAAACACAACAAACTCAACGAAAACGAAGCAAACAACTCCTAATATGACGCGGAACAATAAAGACAAAGCAAAAGTGGAACAAAAGACAATGGCTATCGCTGTAAAGCTGCAAAAAAAAAATGGCAGTTGAAGGCTCTCCCTCACAAGTCCCGCTACGTAGCTGATGTCTCAGTTAGCGGTCTTCCAAAGATGCCTGCTTTCCATAATTTGGAGTTTTCTATTAAGATTGACGTGCGCTTCTGCTTCCCCGCCACCACACTGCGGAAATCACGACAATCCGGTCTCAGCTGGTTCACTTTTATTCAAAACAGCGCAAGGGTTTCACCCAAAAATAGACACTCACATGCTACCTCCCAAGCCCTAGCTTTCCACCGCCGGGAGCAGTCGATTTCTTTTTCATGCTGTAACTCAACTCATACTAGCTTTCTGCTGGTAGACACGTGCTTATTTAAGACACAAATCCCTATGCTTTCGTCATGTGTTCTAACAGCAGCTCTACATATAGATGCACTCTTCGTGATCTTTAATAAAAGGCTCAATTTTCTTATAGTAGGCGAGAATTTGCCATACGCTCAGCCATTGGCTATTTCATATGTTATTTGAGATAATTTTTTTTAAGATATTTAGAGATGCGAGGCTATACCTGAAGAATAGTCTGCATATTACCTATATTTTCTGTAACAAAAGTCCAAAATAGATATCATACTTAACACTACATACACATGTTTCTCGATGTAGAAGACTTAGTCCATAAAATATTTTCCAATCTCCGTACTTACCTATTTAATTTCATACATTAAATCACCCTACACCTTTTCTGTCTTCCAATTCCACAATATTTTCCAGCTTCCAGCGCGTCATTCAAATTTATATACAATATTGGAGGCCCGCGAGCTTACATCAACTGCAGTGTCCAGCTGTTCAATATTTTGCATCAAAGGAGCAACAACAAATTCACAAAAACGTTGTGCCATCTGCAGCGCCCAGCTGCGCCCTCTATGACAACATTCTTTAATTGAGCTCCGGGTGATCGGACCCTACATAACGATGCTGGTGCTGCACTGTTGCAGCTCTATGGAAAGGAAGATTTTTGCACTACAGGCACCAGACCAACGCGCTGTAAAGCTTTTCCAAAGAATGTTGGGCAGTCCAGGCGAAGCGCTTGGTAAAGCCAAATACGGCCGAAATGCGTTGGTCTGCTGCTCGCACTCTACAAAACGACAGGCAGTAGCTGGGTTGGGAAAAGCCCGGTATCGGTTATAGCTTATGAGTAGGGTTGTGACTTTGCAAAATATACACGCATATTCTGTCCAATTGTATGATTGAAGTTTGATTTTCATTATTTAATTGTTTACTTCTGAAGTGTATGTATAGACATCATATGTTCATAGTCAGCATTTAGAATAGACTCCCTTCCGAGGTTGTTAGTGCGGAATCAGTCAATGCGTTTAAAAATCGTCTTGACGTACATTGGGAGAGACATCCCCAACAGCTAAGAATTCCTCCCCCAGGAGTCTCACACTCTTAACGGCCAAAGCTTCCGAGGCTACCTTAATCCGTCTTCTTACTCTTCCGCTCCAACTATACAGTTTGACATCTTAATTTAAGCTCCGCATATCAGCAGCTATTGATCGTGCTTGCGTGCATTCATGATCGTCTCTTTGGCGGAGATTCTCTCCCTCCTCTTTTTTTTCCTTCTATTTTCCCCAGTCTTTTATATCCAACCAACATAATGGCAGTAGCTCATAGAGGGGCGGGGCGTAAGTTCCGGTGTCTCTTTGGGAATGGGCCTATTGGTTTGTATACTGCCGCCTATCTAATCTAAATCAAAATTCAGTTATACAATTGGACAGAATCTGCGTGCCATATTTTGCAAAGTAACAATCCTACTTATGAGTTTATTACACACAGATGTAGTGAAAGTAAGTAAGCGAACAATGAGACTCGTGCAAATATATCATAATTTTCACCTCTACTACAAATTAAAGGGTAAGCAAAGCTACCTGCATGCTATCAATTCCAAGTGCCGTTGAGATAAATAACTCTTAAGATTCCCAGCACTATATTACTGCAAGTAGCAAGGAAATTATTTTTAAATGTGAATGCATTACTCACTAACTCCAACATGACTTTGCTTATACTATTAATAGATTGAAATAATTAACCCAACTGAACATATGTCTATCTATATTATACGAAAAGTCTGTGAACCTTGCTTGCTTATTTATTTACTTGTGTCTTGTTTGCACACAGTGTCGTTACTTTTAGGAGGGAAGAAATTCGAAGGACTAGGGCACAGCCCCCCAATACTTCCATGAATTAGCTCTTTAATTCGATTCTATCTGTGATTATCACGTGGAACCTGCCCATTGGTTGCAAGAACGGGTACGATAATTTCAAAGTTGTATTATACTAAAAGTCTGTGAACCTTGCTTGCTTGTTTATTTACTTGCTTGTGTCATGTTTGACACAGCTTCTTCACTTTTAGACGGGAAGAAATTCGAGGGACTAAGGCACAGCCCCCCTCCCCCCGAATACTTCCATGGATTAGCTCTTTAATTCTGTGATACGCACGTGGGACCAGCCCCTCGGTTGCAAGAACAGGTAGATAATTTCTAAGCTCCTACGGAAAATACAACTGGATTACGTAACATATAAATTGAATTTGCTTACAGACTGCGTGTTGAATATTCGTTAGAGAAGCAAAGAAGCTGTTGATGGTGACCCGTACGGGCAGGAGTGGACGGGCAAATAGTGTGTGGTCTATGACCAGCTGAATAACAACTGTTTTATGCGAAAGCAAGACGATCGTGATGACGACCCAACGGGTCATGGGCCGTCAAGTAATATTTATAGCATTGTTGCTACCTTCGTGTGCTACGCTCTTCAATAACAGATAGAAGGAAATTAGAGATTTGACTTCAAATGTGATTCACTTCACACGTATCAAATCTACAGGTTTTAGTTTTTTTACCGCATTCTATTCGCTCTGCTGGAAGCGGATGACTTTCCTAATAGGGCGAGTTGCGTAGCCAGAATACAGAACGGGTATTGTTGGGCATCTCTGCTCTGAAGTCTTTTTTTGAAGTGAATGTGCTACTGGGAAAGCATCCGCCATTACAGTGCGATGTCTGAGCAAATGCAGTGACACCTCGAGCATAGAAGATTATCTTCTTGAGAATGAAGAAATTGACTGAATCTGTTTTCTTTTATTAGACAGCTATACCAGAACATAGCAGAATATTGGTGGGCTACTGGACAGTATCCACGAGTTCCAAAATGGAAAAAAACAAAAACGGATGCACCGACAAAAAATTGAAGCGCGTAAGCTTATGGAGGGCTAAATTATGTGTAAACCGCGGGAAACAAAGCTTAGAAAAGGTGTGTCAATGCATAAGAGAACATTGCAAGATGTACCGTCGTTTTTCTCTATCTTTATCAAGACTCAAGTGCGAATTCTTTGCTGATAGAATAAATGCGTAATTCAGTGGTGTAATCGAACTACTAGGAAAGGTTAGACGATATTTAAGGTAGATGGACTGCGTAACGAATGACGAGGATAAGCGACGGACGTTAGTTCAGGCGGGGTGGGCTAGGATATGAGCGCTACCTCAGGTTAAATAAGGTGAGTGAAAACATTCACTAACCGTGGAATTTCCACCGGTGCAGCTAGTTATTACTGAAGCTTCAATCCAAGGAGTTAAAGGGCACGTAAAATAGAAACCCAGAAAGAGCATAAAGCAGTTCCAAGAAGCTCTGCTTAGAAACATCACCTAACAAGAACCATTCATAGCTAACTTAGAAGCTTGCATACTTACGCCAGGTATCGATCACTTCAGTATTATTGTGAACTTTTCATTGCACTTCCTGAAATAGTCTTTGACTGCGACTGTAACCTAGCCTTGAAGGAGTCTAAGTGTATCAGGAGCAAATCTAGCCATTGATATAGTATTGTGCAGCTCTAGGGGACCTTAGCCGAGAGTAGTTAGCCTTATACACATTAACGATCTCTCTAGAACCAAATAAGCGAGTAAAAATAAACTCCGTCACACACACGGAGGAACAAGACCTATCCGAGTATTTGGCACTAGCAGTTTGCACTGTATATGGCTGGGCCTCAGCTAGTGTGTTTCTCACAAAGATCTTGGGGAAGGGATAGATACATGCAGCCACTGTTCTTCATTGTAAATCATACGGAGGCAAGCGTACTCCGTCCGTACGATCAGTACGCTAAATTAAATTCTTTATGTGCTTATGTCAGCAGAATTATACTTATTCCAAAAAACTGTTTTTTTTTGCCCTACGCATTATATCCTCAGAGTTATGCTTACTCTAAAAAAGGTTTTCCTTGCCCTACACATTATATCTTCAGAATTATATTTATTCTAAAAAATATGTTTTTTTTTTGTCCTACGCATTCGGTATAACATTACGCTTTTTTTCCAGCAACTTGGTTGTAGGCTCGTGCTCGGCATAGTATGTAGCAGAATTTTCTTATTGGCTACTCCTACCGTATACGTCTGCAACTGCAATTTTGTCTTGTACTTGGCGTTTAGCTGGGACATGCAGTTGAGCACGGCAGCTTGAGCGCTACGAAATCGAAAAAGCTGTAACAAAATTCATCGTCGATCAAAGTAGAGACGTGAAAGAGAAGGAGCTTATTATTCACGTGTAAAAAATGAGGAATCTTAACTCAAAGAACCACTGAAAAGTTCAAAATACGATAGTTTGGAATACGTAAAATTTGTTGAGTTTATGATAACTAAGGTTAGGTAATATTAGAATAGATAGAAGTACTTTATTTCTGGTTAGGCTGGGTTAGGTTAAGCTCGGTTAGGTTAGGCTGGGTTAGGTGAGGTTAGGCTATGTAAGGCTAGGTTAAGTTAGGTTAGCCTATTAGATTAAATGATGTAACATAACTTTACGGAAAGATGTAATCAACGCTCGATACAATTACAAATGTCCTTCTATTTCAGTATAAAGTATTTTGTACATCGTTTCTGAAAAACATAAGAACAGCCACAATGTTATGCATGCAATCATTTAACTAGAGTGGTCTCTATCTTTTTTTTTTTTTTGCCTGGCCCAAACAGCTTACGCTCATTTTGTTTGTGCCAGAACAGATAGGCCTGTAGCAACGGGCCCACTCGTCGTGGTGATACCATGTTGTACACGCCATTATTCATGTTTGATAAGTAGTAATTAAAAATAAAAAGCTAGTGTTACAACGTCGCCAAGCACCAATATGCACGAGCTCGCTAGTAATAGAAAATTTCGGTAAGTATGTATTTATTAATTTATGTATCCCTCTACAGATCGAGTACGCCTTTCTGAAAGAAATGACTGGTAATGCCATTTCCTTACTGCGTAACTTTGGTGCTAGCTACCTGCAAGTTTTTTACTTTGCTCTCAGCAAACTCAGTTGGCTGACTCTGACTCTCAAAATACTTGACGAAGCAATGCAAACTTTGGTCATACTCAAAATTTCCTCGACTGTAGTAAAAGTTTACCGGCTATCCATGCAAAATACTTCACGGAGCTCATGAACATTTGGCTCTACCTCATACTTTGCTGATGCGGTTGAGGTTGTTAGCTTCGCTGCTAAAATCTTACGGAAGAGCGCTGGAACTTGCATTTGAAGCCTCAGTCGCATGGTTCCAGTGTAGTATATTCAAACTATTAACTACGCAGTGTACATACTTGTTAAAAATGACGATAGCAAATTTGGATTGACTCCCTTTCTTCATATTTCTTGATCTTGGGTGCGATGCTGATGTGCAGGATCGCTTCCCTCAGCCGGATTTTTTCCTATCAAACTACCAACAAAGTCAACGGGACACCGTTCACTCCGAAGAAAAAAAAAAATATTACTACCTTCTTCCCGCGTTGCTAAAAATTATGACAGCTATCTAGTATCCCTTTCTAGCTAGTGAGATAGACCTCTACCATGGCTATACTTACAATGCGAATAAACGAGATATCGACTGCACAAAAGTTACTTGGGCTTTCTCGCTAAACGTTAAAAACTTTTTTGTTAATCTCAGACTTATTTCTGTAATTTGGATTTTCCCTAAGAAAATAGGCAAACATAAAACTATGACTGAACTCCGCCACCCAGGTATGTTAGATCTGATCATAGAGTTGAGCTACTTAAAGTGCCAAAATTAATTGTCTATCACCTTAGGAATAAGTATAAATATAAGCCTGCGCTTCTTACCATAAAGATGTCAAGTCTCTGGAGAAATCTGTTCTGCGGGAATAGACCAAACTACCGGAGAAGAACTTCGTGTCTCTGTAGTAGGCTTCCGACGGAGACTTGACGGGGCAATGCGGGCCGCGAGAGGGAAAATTGAAAAATGATATCTCCAATTGTTTCAAAAGATCATGACTAAACAATCTCACGCTTCTTGCAATAGCGTAGGTGTTTTATAGCGAATCTGCAAGCATTTTGGTAAGTTAAAAAACTCTCTGTTTTCACTTTATTTCTCAAAATTGTTCGTGTGTGAGAAGAAACGCATAAAATATACAAACAGATGAATACCTGCTATATTTAAGCCATTAACGCTCGATGTCCCCTTCGAGTACAGCATGAACAGAGTAATCTCTATGAGAAATAGACGCCTCTTTGGGAGTATTGAGCTGGTGCTGTGCTTAATTCACTTCTATTAAAACTTTTTTAATGAGCTGATTGTTTTGCCATTTTTATTTAAACATTTGCCGGCTTGGATCCAGTGACGTTCAACCGTTATAAGAGCTTTTCATGAAGAGACTTGCGTCAATTGTAGGACTTCAGGTTCTTTAGAAAAATCACTAACCTGTGAAATTACATCTCTCTATAAATAATAATCCTCCACTTTTATTCACTGTAAAATTCTTACAGAGAAATGCTTACCTAGAAAAATACCTTTTGTAAGCACGGGAAAAATATCGCAAATTTGCTTTGGGAAACTTTCTTTCTGGTAATTGCGTTCTTCTAATTGGCTGGCTGTGTAAACTTTTCTGATAAATATTTTACCATTTTATATACTACATCGGAGTCAAAATGTTTCACGCAGCTCAAGCGGCGATGTTTTTCTTTTGCTGTAGTTCGTCGCTTTGTACCACAGAGCTCATGTTTTCCTTTTGCTGTAGTTCGTCGCTTTGTACCACAGAGCTCATGCGCCCGTGTTTTTCTTTTGCTGTATTTCGTCGCTTTGTACCACAGAGCTCATGTTTTCCTTTTGCTGTAGTTTGTCGCTTTGTACCACAGAGCTCATCCGCACGTGTTTTCCTTTTGCTGTAGTTCGTCGCTTTGTACCACAGAGCTCATCCGCACGTGTTTTTCTTTTGCTCTAGTTCGTCTCTATGTACCACAGAGCTCATACGCACGCGTTTTTCTTTTGCTACATTTCGTTGCCTTGTACCACAGTACTCTTATGCACCAATCTGTCTCTTTCGCTGGCTATATTTCAATGATGACTTTTGCACTTCTCATTTAACGTAAAAAATGTCCCTTGTTGACATGTCACGTTTTGTGACACAAATTTGCTCAGTGAAACTGCATTTTCTGTGGTTTCCCTGTTTTTCTGACCTTAACTCTTTGCTTTAAACCTATTTCTATACAGTAAATACTCTAAAGATCCTTTACCCATGCAGAAGCCTCAAAATGATCCATACTGTTTGTAAAATAAATTTTATACTCATTGTATTGCGAAATTGTGCGTAGTCTAATTAGCTTTGCCCGTTTGCGTCTGCTTTCAACCTGTTTTGGTAACCTAATAACATTTCTATACAAGATACTGCATTTTGTTCTCATATGTCACTCTGCTTGCACATTAATTTCTTTTAAAATAAAAGTTTGCTAGGCACGTAACCGTGCGGGCTGAATATATTAATTTAGGTGGTACCTGTCCCGTCTGATGCGTTTATACCGTTTCTTATGAGATGGCATTAGCTTGATTTTTTAAACCTTGATGGTTTCAAAAGGACTTACAGGGCTCTCATGAATATTTTCATCTGAAATATGGCTGCTTATATGCACATTATGGTCGTTATTATCAGCGGCGAACGAAGTGAGAGAGGTGATAATGTTTTTGTCCTGCAAGCATGTATTTTAGTGTATAGATTTGTATGTGCGTCTTTCCACCCAAAAACGCCAGAAAAAATTGAGCTATCATCACAATCTATTCCAGGCAAGCAATTAGGTTGACCTGGAAATGAAAGAAGCCAAAAACCGCTGCCTCAACACTCTCAGTCCCACCTACCCCCACCTCCTTATCTCGGGTGATGGCCTTACAAAACGAGGCGCTAGTGTTCGGGCCGTATTTTCGTGTCTCAATGAAGCCAAATTAATATGCTTTGAAAACACTTCCAATAACTATTTGCAACGTATCTAGATTTTATTGTCTCATTATGCTTTACATTGGTCGCACGATGATACACATTTATTCTTAAATTGTGCCTGAATACATATACCGTATAGAATTTAATATCCTGCTGAATTGAGTGTATGCATCAATCAATCGCTTTTGGTTGTGTTGGCCAAACAAGAACGTTCTTCGAATTAAATATAGAGCACGTACTAGCTCTCTTATAGTTTCAGAAATCAAATTGTGTTTGAGTGAGTTATTTGCTTCATTCGCTAGAGAATTCTTTGCGTTTGGTAAGTTAAAAAAATAGAACTTTCTTCTCTGCGCCCGACAACCAAATGTATTTGGTTCAGTTATTTAGTCAATAACTAAAGAATTCTTTGACTAAAGAATTCTTTGTGGCCCTAGCAGACTAAAGAATTCTTTGTGGCCCTAGCAGGTATATTCTGGCGGGCCCTTTCCCTGGGCGAATATACAGTATATGTGCCTTACGAACTCAGGGGCAAACCTGAGTAGTACCTTTCCCACAGGAGATGTTGCAGCTGGCCGCAGTTACTGCTGATGAGGCTAGTTTTGTAAAGTTAGGTAGGTTCTCTATATAGTTGCCTTTCTATTCCGCGAGGTGGGCTGTCAATCGAGATAGCCGATATGTTCTTTGCGCCTTTTCTCTGCCAGCAGTAGCGCACTGTGCCAAGATTGAGACAAGTATAGATCTCATGTAGTGAGCTTGCCATCAGATTGAATTTCCCTCAGATATGACGAGTAAAACTATGTATCACTGCTAACATAGCGTCTTCGAGGCAGCTGCTGCGGTTGTTAGGCTAGGTCTTTAATAATAATAATAATAATTCGTTGTGCATACTATACGTTGAGAAACAAGTCTTCTTAGGATCTGACAATGTGTTGGTTGAAGCATGTGGTTACATTAAGACAGCGATTTCTCGTTGGGCAATCTTCCATAATATAACAGTTGTAAAACACGCTGTCACGTTGCGCGCCACTCAATCGAAAAAAGGGAATTGAGACAAAGTAAATTTGATGACAAAATAAGATTTATTCTTTATTCAATTTCTCGTGACAATTTTCATCGATGGGGTAGTGCAAAAAGTTCAGTCTTTAAAGTTTTCGTTTAACGTTGAGTACTAGGCAATCCTAAATCAAACTTTAATGCAAGAAATGAAGCAACATTAAATAACAGTTCAAAACTTTCAATGCATGCATGAAGCTTGACACATCAAAGCTTACACTGAACGCGAAAACATGTAAGCAACATTTAACGAAAAGGGTGAGAAGCCAGCAGCCGGTCGCCAACCGCGACCGCGGTGTCCCTAATAGGCTGTAGGAATAACACGTATTGTCCTCGCCACTGGTTCCTTGGCATGCAGAAAGGTTTGTAAGATTTAGTCGTCCGCAGCAACGAGCAATCCCATAAAAAAAGCCGCTGGTAAGAATAGCACGAATCGCTGCACCACGGACTGCGGCTCCAGTGCGGTAACGAAGGGCCACGAGACTAGCTGTAATTTGTAAAGAAAAAATACTTTTTAATAGAAACTGTCTTCGAAGCATGAATAATCTTACTATCTGTAATTATAATTCACTAGCTGGTCACGGTTTTGCAAGGCCTTTCAGACAGACCCGTGAAGCGGTCATATCTTAGCATGGTAACACCACACTTTTTCTTCAACACAGGGACTCGGTGTGTAATATATTAAATCCATCCTCTTGGTCGATAATAATATCCAGAATTTCCTGCTGTGGAGTAGCCAGGGGAGGATCGTGGGGGACACACTCCCAAAAAGTTTCCCGAACCTTTCACTGGAAATGAGGCCTTGAAAATAAAATGTAGCCTACTGCTTAGGGCCTAGCTTTTGTGTCTCGCTGCCCCCCCCCCTCCCTTTGAATTTTAGAAGCACTCCTAGTGCCCACCCCCCATGGAAATTTTCCAGGTCCCAACTCGTTCATTCAGAAGAGCCCAGGGGCATGAAATTATTAAAAAGACCTTGCCCAGCTGCACAGGACTGCCGACCTCCGCATATCAGTGGACCCGGGGAATATTTATATAAGCTAGCAGTACCCGTGAAACGTTCACGGACTGGCTGAAGGCGCTTCAGATAGATCAGTGAAACTTTCGCATTGTACCATGGCAATTCCCCATCAACATCACAAACAACACCGAGATTCGATGTATGGTATCGTATACGACCAGTCTTTTTGCTGATAATAATTACTGAAGCTGCCCTTGTCTAAGTGGACCCGTGGATTATATTTATAAGTTGCTCTGTCTAACTGGACCCGTGGAATTCCTTTGGCAGTAAACCACGATGCAGGTTCCAAAAGATTCATTCTTAGAAATCTCGGGCGTATAAACAATGAAAAAGACCTGGCCTGTGGCCGAGAGATTAGTCACCAGCCGTATCACAGATACGCCAGCTTCCCGAACCCAATAAAGCTCGAATTTCCTTCTATCTAATACTAAGAATGACCGTCGTGTGTTGATAAATATATAAATATATATATATATATTATTATTATCTTGAGATGGCATTATTTTAAATTGAAACAGTCAACAGATGGTCAACCATCTTCGACCTCCCACCTGATGAGCCGAGGTACGGCGAAACGCGCGTCGTGGGCAACCAAATTTCTAATATGCTTCTCATCGTATTCTTCAATATATATATATCTAATACTAAGAATGACCGTCGTGTTTATATATATAGATATATATTTTTATATGTTTGGTGTCACGCTCTTAACGAAATAGATAGGCGGAATTTAGCCCAGGTTGAAGGCTCTGGTTGTCCTCTCAAGCTCCATTGAAAGTGATAGGCAGAAAATAGGCCGGGTTGGAGAAGATGGCAAAC